>QYAH01000119.1:0-65058 GCA_003988945.1 Chaetoscypha palmicola | reverse complement strand
GGGGGGGGGGGGGGTTAAATATGAGATTTGAAGGGGGGGAGTCGGTGAAGGGTAGGCGACGAGTGAAATGTGATTTGATCATGATGAGCTTGAAGGGGGAGGTCAATGGAAAGAGAAGAGGTGGGGGAAATTTGAATTTGGAATTGAAATTAGTATAGAAGGAAAGACAAGAAGAAGGCTATGTTATCCAAAGCTTAGCAAACCTAGCGAAGGAGAAGAAATAGAAAGCAAAATAGGAAGGTGATAAACTGGATTACACAAGACTGCATTCCACTACGTCAGTTGGTTAGAAAATGTTTTATTGCTAGGAGTGAAATTTACTACTTAGTTTTATAGCGAGGAAGTGGGAGGTTTGCTTTACTTTAGCTTACCTTGCTCTGTCTTGCTGCTTTCCTGGGACTTTCGTGCCGTTTTGTTGCGATTAGGTTGCTGGAGTCGGGTGGAGCTGGGTGGTAGAGGAGTGGAAGTGTGTATATAGGTGATGGATGGGTGTTATACTGTGCAGGAGTGCTGTCAGGAAATGCAGGATAGGCAGTCGAGAGGAGGACAGACAAAAGGGAAGAGAAAGAGAAGAAGGAGTGAAGGGAGGTATGGTATAGTGGATTTTGAACTAAAAGTTGTTGTTCTTCTGCTGTTGGACGCTCCTATCTGCACAACCCAGCAAGTTGGCTTACTACCTTGCGAGCATGAGTGTGAAGGGTTATGAGAGCTGAAAGCTGTGTATAGGAGGTACTAAGAGGCGGATTTGGTGTGTAGGTGTCTGTGTATGTATATTAATTGGCTTCTCGCCGCGGGGCTGATGGCTAGTTGGCTACAGAGCTGGATGGATATAGCCAATAATAGCACGTACTATTAAATGTGTAAACTCCTCGCGGCTATCAAATCGCCCCTAGAATTTATCAACCCTCGGAGTCTTACTGGCTAGAGCCGTGGAACGCCCTACTAGATAAGCTGTAAAGTCCGTAACATACTCTTACACGAATCCTGATGAAATCTGGGAACCGGGTAGGTTTTCTTAGAAGCTGACACTAAAGGCTATATTTGTGTAGCTGGCTTAAAGAGTGGCTGAGTTATGTAGGGTGGGGGAGAGTTGGATGATTGAGAGGGAGGGGATATAGTCAGCGGGGCCTGGATTGCAGGAGGTACTGTGAAGGTTTACGAAAGTAGATAATGAAATAAGCGAAGGGCCTGACAGATTGAAGGATGCTGATTTTGACTATAATGGTGGTTCTTGAGGGCGAGTGGAGCTAAAATCGTCTTATGAGCGGTGCGATATAACAGAATGAGGAAAATGAGACCAACGGATTTACCTGCTTACCCGAGCGTGACAAATAGTCTTAGTAGGCTGGTGTGAGGCATACTAGAGTGGGAGCTGGCTCTGGGGGGTGAGTCTGGGTCTGAATTGGTGGAGAGCAGAAAGCTTGAGGTAGGATAGTGGGAAAAGCAGAGGAGAGGGTATTGGGAATTTGGAGGATGATGGGATTTGACATCTGAGGGTGTAAATGAGCGTTGAGGGATGAGGAGAGATGGACTATATTGAAGATGATGGTGCTGGGACTGATGCGTTTGAGGGTATTCGGCGGAGAAATTTGTGGCTGAGTGAGGAAGTGAGTGAGATAGGGATAAGATGATGATATTGCAACTTTCGAGGTCTCATAAAAGGAAATCCCGTCGCCCTGTCCCCTGAATGCAATCCTGTGAATCCCCTACCTCTCATAGACACTCGTTTTTCGATAGCGCACGAGCTCTCAAACAGACAACCAAACAAACTATCAAAAACTCTAAGAGAAAAAAATAAAAAAGGAAGAAAATAAAAAAAGAAAAAAACTAAATTTCTCTACTAATTGATCCCCGTGATTGCTCAAATCCGTATTATAACCTTTCCGTGCCACCCAACCAACATAATATACCGCACGCAATGTAATCAAGTATGCGAAAAACACTTCAGTCTTGACATGTAAAAAGAAAAGAGACGTGGGTATAACCAAGCATTAGAAAGTAAACCCCCTACTGGAGCTCCCATTGAAAGCAAATGTAGGAAATCTACTGTAAACGTATAATTGCCGGCTGTAAGCAAGCCAGAAGTGACACCCGTCACAGAGGCAAAGAAGTAACAGACGGCGAGACCGAAGATGAGATACTGTATCAGTCGATCTGAAAGGGCGTGATGGTAAAGGCCGAGTACCGAGAGATGATATAGCTGTCGTTCCTTCCATCCTTCCAAATAACCGAGAGAGCGTATTGTATTGTACGTGAAGTGAAAAGACCGGCAGCTCCGAGCTCCCAACCCCACGACATCGATCTCGCATTTGCATCCCTGGTAAGCATTCACGTCAAGAGGACACCGCGAAATCCTTCCTGCCGTTCTGCCTGCTTGCTTGCCGGCCCGCCACCGCGGGAGGATTTAACTTCCACAAATATGGTCCGTTATTAGATCCGGGAATTTATGCGCGACGGGCTCGCTCGCTATGCCTAAGATTCGGCCCGCCCGTCAAGCCACCTCCATTGCGAGGTAGGCGAGTCTACGGGGATCTTGAGGGGGCTGCTCACGTGATCATGCCATCTTGGAGCTTGCCTGCTTTGATTGCCGTCTGCAACGTGACAACATCGCCGCCGTTATTGTTATTGTCGTCGTCTGTTGCACCAATCCGCCAAAGAGCCTGCCTGTCATCGAACGGCCCGAACCAGAACGCCTGCTTTTCGAAACACTCCTTCCGTCTCTAGACGCGGATTACAACCACTTCGCTCCCTTGTTTGCTCACTCAGCCCCTGCCCTTTTCCCTGCCCCTCGGGCATGATCCCTCTAAATTGACGAATTGATGATGTGATATTTCGACTCTTTGTAATGATAATGATGTTGAATCTGATTGTCTAAGCATGGCTCAGGCAGTTCCTCTCCTCTCAATCTCCTTCTCCTTGCTCTCCTCACAAGCCTTACAGACACCGCCCCCAAAGACTCTTGTGTGCCTTCTCCATCCCTCCGCGACGATAATCTCGCCCTGGACCTCAACCTCCAACACTCTCTCAGCTGGCATCCACATACTTGGAGGTTCTCCGGGTTGAATAAATGCGTTTGGCGCTGGGTGAGATGTCGGGGCCGGAAAGGAAGTGTGTGCTGACGGGTGAGCGATGGCCTGATTGGGTAGTGGGAGAGACAAGGTTTTCGTATACGAGCGTCGTCGCGTTGGTCCATCGGTTGATTTCTCTGGCGATTCCGAAAAGGAGGTTGATTGAGAGAAGGTCGTGGAGGGCGAGAATGGTTGTGAAGAGGTGAATGTACTGGGTGTTTCGGCAATTGGTGAGCTAGAGAAATACTCTGCGTTGGAAGCCGACGAGAGCGGTGTGAGATATGGTTTTATTGTAGGTGGCGGTAGTTGTGAAGATAGGGATCGAGAATGACCAGAGGCTTTGTAATGAGGTAAATCATCACTCTCGTGCGTTTGCTCCTCGGGGACATCCATATATTCAGGCTGCGTCTTTTCCAGTTCTGAGGACTCGCTTGCGGACATTTTAGAGGCTTGATACTGAGATGTAGATATAAAGATAGAGCCAAACAGGTATTTTCGACGAATGAGTATTCCAACAAGAGCTAGAAAGGCGACTAGAAAGGCGGCGGCAATAGTTGCGTCTGGAAAGAGAGGATGGTCGTCATCGACATTGAGGGATAGAGCTGGCATTTTGAATGATTGAGGCGAACGCTGTGCGACGGTGGCGGGGTCTGAGGGGTTGGGGTGGAAATGAAAAACAAGCGTGATTAGAGCGATGGGTAAGGTGAGATCGGATTCCGTAAACGTTGCAAGCTGAGAGGACGAGTGTTCGAGTTGTACGTTGTCTCGGACTCGGTTCCTAGACTAATATGGGAGGCGAAGGAAGACCTTTATGTAGATGACGAAAGTATTCTGTCATCTCACCTCCTTCTCGGTCTCGTGTAAGAAAGGTTCGATAGACAGGAAGAGGAAATAAAAATGTAACCAATGAATTGCGAATTGTGCGAGCCTACTCGCGTTTTAACGGGAATGGGCGTGACAGATGGCTCAAATTAGCTGATCCGTCCGTCACTTATTACAGCCATCCGTAGGAATTACTCGAAAAACCCACCTGTCTCCGAGATATAATCGGGGCTCGTGTAAGGCTCTGGCCAATAAGACTAGGTGGTTTGATAAACACCAGGGGTTCTTTGATAGCCGCAGGGTATTTACACTTTTCCTAGTAATTCCTACTGATGGCTGTAACCATAGATGAGATGTTATGTCCCATAGAGACCAGCGGAGCGGGGAGAACTCACCCCTCATGTCAGGGCGCCTCGCATTGCCACAGTACCTTCACACTCGATAGATCTAAACATTGGGTCATGACCATGGTCATGGTCATGGGTCAGACGCAGCAAAAGAAGGTTGGGTGGTGGAGAGCATCAAAGAAGAACGATTCAAGTTCAGCCCAGCTAGGAAGTCGAGTGCTCGTGCTACCTAACTATTGATGATGAGTCTATGGAGCGTCCTGTACTCCGCACTCCAGAGTCCATACTTAGCATAGTCTCAAGCATAGTACATTGCAATAGTGTTCTGTATCATGTTAGAACTTCGACTTGTCGCCCTGTCATGCTGCACTGACTGTATGAAAGAATTACGTACAGCTACTACTACTGTACGAAGTAATACTCTGTACTTCGCAGGAGACGGAAAGACAGGGCTAGCTGCGTGTTCAGGGTAAGCTCAAAGACTCCCTGCACGGTGGATCATAGTGGGACATGACCCCTACTGCATGCAATCTGCATCCTACTGCATCCCTACATACCTACCAGGCATTTCGACTCTGGCCTCTCACAAGCCCGTCGCAAATGGAAAATGGAGCATCAGCGCCACCTGTCAGCCAACCAGATGCGCATTCAGCGGGTGGTTGGCGCCGTGTGCCGCCAAATCGCGGGCACATCATCGCTGTAGGGCTGGCCTAACGACCAAAAAAGCCTTGGTACGAGCTGCTTGCAACACCACACGAGCCCAGAAGGGTTCATTTGCCGTTCTATGCACCAGCAAGAGGGACGAGGCGTGAACTGGTACAAGCTGTACTAGTGTATTCCGCGCTAAAAGTGCTCATAGAGCATGTAGTCGGTACAACCCAAAGTGGTTGAATTCTAGTTGGCATACCTCCTGAGTCGTTACCGATGATCTGCCCTCTTATTATTGCCGTCGAGGCTATTCGCGCGTCCGAATCTCATAATCTATTCCGCACTGCACCGCGAGTAGACTATCAGTTGTGGATCTCCAGCCTGCGCTTTGGGGATTACGCCGCCGTGATTCATTCCGTCTGTTGGTCCCGTCGTGCAATACAACACAGCATAGTCAGCTAGTTCCGAGTAAAGAAATGGTAAAGACGGCATCCAGGATATGCAACATGTTTCCGCTCTCGATGGCTGTCATCACCGCGAGATTTGTGTCATGATGTCCGAAACTACACATAAGGTAGGATGAAAGATGGATCTAAGTCGCCGGGAGTCAATACCTTGGACAGCGTTGTACAGCAAAGCGAAGCGAAGCGAGACCGGGAGAAGAGGTGCGACAATGCCTGTGACCGCGGCTGTGTAGAACCACGTTGGCAGGCATAGTTTCCTGTTAGGTACGGAGTACTCGGTGCGATGTTCAGGATCGTGCTTGAAGACAACTTGGCTACCTAATATTTTCGTATCATGGTTAAGGTTCCCTTTGCCGTGCGTGTTGGTATCCTAACTTGAATGATGGATGTTCAGCTGAGGTGAGAGCGAAGGCCCGTTGAGAGGGCCAGTAGTGCGTCACTAGAAGCGTCGGCTCCCTGCAGTTGGGGCGTCCAAGGGGGTTTGATTCGCCTGATGGACCGCGTTGGTCCGCGTCTTTTTCAGCTGTGCTCTCGCCGAGCGACCTCGCCTTGATATGCGTCTAATACAAGTAAGGGTAGTAACTTGTAAGAGAAAAGCGATCTCGGGAGGGGAGAATGCTCCTTACACTAACGCCACGGAGCCTCGCCTTCTCTCTTTCTTTCTCAACTGGAACTATGCCCTATTCGGGCGACTTAATCGCGAGCAGTTCTGTCGGCCGTCTGCATATTCGCTTAAAAATGGTCATAATAGAGTAAAGGGGAGACACTGGCTGAGCTGGACCTGAATCAGAACGTGATCATGCGGCGACAAAACTTCTTTGAGATCCACGGATGTCGTGCCTCTTCCACCTGCCGATATGCTTGGTATTGGCTACGAAGAGACCCAGCTCAGGTGATCGACGTATGGATGAAGCGTTTGCCAAATTCCCCACAAACGAAACTCTGTGAGGCACTCGAGGCTCTTCGTTCTGCCCGCATATACGGACGATACGTACGACAGCAGATCTTCAAGACAACCAAATCGAAGTATAAAGACTCCTCCATACTAGAAGGAGAACGTTCATAATCACGTAAAAATTGCGGAAGACCTTTTGGTGGCAAAATTGATCCGTATCGATTCGATGGCAAATGTGATGCTTGTCGATATTGGGAAAACTGGCGGTCAACAAGAACATAGCACTCCGCAAATGGGCTTTTTTATCCATGTAATATGATCCCTTATGCATGTAAGGGCGCGGAGCGCTGATGATGTTTTCGGAAGTAGCGGATCGAATTCGATGAACTTTCGGGAGATGAGGCAGGATTGGGAAATTCGAGTAGTTATGAGGTTGAATCCAAACCTTGGAAGGTACTCACAATGGGTCACGTGATAGCGCAACCTGCGGTCGTCGCCGTCGTAAACTTCTCTCTTGAGCGAGGCGTCATCCTTCTCCAGATTCCGAGTATCATGCAATGCAGATCCGCTGGTAAGATCTTACGAACATTCGTCATCAACAACACATCAATGCGAAATTGAGTGCTGACCTTTTACGCTGCATTAATGAATGTACCCATCGTAGCTTGTCCAATGACTCTCCAGAAATCATTGACAGAGCCGCATCATTGCGTGATGCACGGCTGCAGGTTGCACAACGCTCAACATGCCAGGCAGTATGGGAAAGTTGGTACATAACAGCCTCGCTGGCATCTGGAATTGGGCGGCAGTGCCATCCCGTTTCCGAACCCTTCTCGTACTTGCCTATGGATTGGCCGTCATACGAGGTATTCGAATTGTGAAGAGATCTCCTTCATAAGTTTAATTGTTGGTCGTATCCGTTTTATCATGTCTCGGCTGTTTAGTAAATGGGAGTAATTCAAGCCTATGATTTTAGGTTCATATTAGCATTCACAAACCCGTAGCTCTGATCATTAGTATGGCACCACAGTTATAGCAAATGATACCTGCTTTCAAGCATTTACTCTGCTCCGAAACATCAAAAGGCATCACACCAGTGTTGTTGTCATTGGCCTAGCTTCTAGTGAGCGTATGGGATGACAATCATCAACGTGAATAGAGGTGTTGGAAGCCGATCTGCCTACCACGTGTGCCTGTGCACTCGCGATATTAGGAAGCCATTGCGCGTATCGAAGTAGTATCGGAATAGAAGACATAGCAGAGGTCTTTCGCCTACCAGAGACAGCGTTGAATTGCTGCATCATTTCTAGTAACTCCACCTGACAATATAGGATCGCTGTCGAACTAACATTCCTATAAGAGGGTTGGAAGTAGTGTTGAAGGCGCCCAACGAGTCCTGAAGATACGCGTATGCCATGTAGATCCTAAAGATGGTTCTCTGCTCGAAAACTACAGTCGCGGAATCGAGATCCTCTCGTCACTTGTCTCAACCCCTGGCGATATGATCTTCATCGCCTGATCACTGTAAATCGCCCTGCTGAGCCGACATGGGCCTGCTCGAAGCTGTCCAAGTTGACTGCTTCGACAACAGACACTTAGAAGCATCATGTCAAAGTGTTTTGTGGTATCGAGATGCCTGGCACATATCGCAAACCTCACCCCAACTGAACCAAGAACGAGGGACATGGATTGTGTTCTCGAGCTCCGCGTGATGTGAGGACCGAATCTGAAGGAACGATGAACAGATTCAAGTGAACAGTTCTTTAGCGAAATGACTTTTGTCGAGTACTCGTAATGTGTGCGAGGCTGAGATAACGGTGCTCAGCACTCTCATGTATTTACGAACACCAGATCCACGCGCCTAGTCTGTTGCCAAGATGTTGTGTTTGAACTGAAAGCCTGTACCTCGCTTCAGGAAATCCTCAGGCGGAAAGATAATCGCTGAGAAAGAATGGTCGATCACAGATCGTATGTTAGTATCGCCATGTCATTTGCCCGACTAACATTTCGGCTTCCTACAGACGCAAATAGATTGGCTCCCAGCAAGCCTTGAACAACCCCTTCTTATCACGAACGAGACAGAAGGCCGGCATGTATATCCGCATAAGAGTGAGCGCTGTGTTAGAAATTCCAACAAGTGACCCCCTTGCTAGAAGGAAAATACGTTCCGCTACTTGTATGTACTGGCTTGAAACCAACGGCGAGGTGCAACAATGGCAACGAAAATGCAGGCGGTTTGCTCTTCGACGTTCGTTATTTTAACGTATCTACGAAGCTAGTTAGCCACGGTATGGTAAGTCATATAACGAACTTTGAATTCTCTCAGGTTTGCTGCGAGGGTCGAGACTCTGCCCAAAGAAGAATGCTACCTTCTCTAACCTTCCCCGGTTTGAAGCTCTGTTCGATTTAAGGGAATGTCCCTTAACGGTAAGTCGTAGAAGGTACGAGCTTGGAAGATTCGTACATTGTTGGGTCCAAACGATAGGAATGCATTTTGGTGGAAGAATGGTTTTGGCAGAGCTGTTTCTGGACACTATGGTAAAGTGGTTCCCAGAAGATCTTAGGAGTGGCACTTTCGAGGTAGGGGAGCTTTGAGGATATTTGTTATCAACCAGAGACGCCGAGGCCACATGTTCTAACGCTTCCCTCCCGTTTGTTTCCATGGCGCTTCTAGGGCCGAGATCCGCAATGCTTGTTGATTCCTGGGCAAATCTGGCAGCTTGGTACCAAGACGGCAGAGCTCTTGGAACGGCGGGAAGTCAGTGTCTGTAAGTTCGCATGATGAGGAACTTCGCTCTTGGTCATTCTGGACTTGGAATTAGAGAGCCCCGAGCGTTACTAGAGCCATATGCATGCATACTCACCACCCAGTACCCGAAAATAATGGTAGGACCGCGACGCAGGTATCGACAATGGCCATTGTGACGCCTGCATGCTTTTTGCTTGGCACTTGGAATGAAGATCACCCACGGATTGATGCCAGTTGGGGTCCAGTAACAATATTAAAAGATGTGGGTTGTATAGAAGTAGCTCGGCGAAGACAATTGGAACCTTGGAACACTCGCGCGCCATGATATCTCCGATCACCTGACCAAGTTCTCGGATCTCCCGAGGTCTTCCGTCCGAGCTAATTACGGAGTAAGGACTTGTAGCTAGTCTAGTCCCTTTCGGCAAATTCGAACGACATGAAACTATCAGCACTTCGTGCACACCTGAGCGCATCCAATAATAATCATAGTCACCAACTTCTTGGATAGAGAGAGAGCAAACACGAGTTGATTCTCGCAAAGCGAAGAATGTGAAGAATATAGGGCATAAGAAACACAAAAATCGGAATCTCAACAACCGCGTTAAAGAGGAAGTGTTGAAATCTAGCCATCATCTGCAGGTTCAAACAGGAGCTGTAGTAGTGTTACAATTCGAATACGAAGATTCCGGGCCGTTTTTGACCGTCCACCATCCAGCTGAATCTTAATTCTCAGGAACCACCTCGTCTCCACCTGTGGTATTTGATGCTCTGCGATATGCTCCCCGATTTCCTCCCAGATTATTGTTGCTGTCCGTGGCTGTGTGGTTTTGTTGGTACTCCGTACCTACTACTGATTCGAGGCCACTTATGAAACATGAGGTCAAAGTTCCAACTTGGGACTAGTCGCGAACCCCCATGTTTCTCCAGGATTCCAGTGGCGATGATTTTCGAATCACTATACTGATTCGCCGGATCGTTGTCGTGGATCGTTCGTCTATCTCTTGCGGTCTGCAGTGAGTCTTTCCTCAACCCCGTGTTTGGTTCCTATAGCTACCTTGCATTAAAAGTAGGTAGTTTTGGATCTTCTTCCTCCGAGCCACTGGTTTTGGAAAAGAAATATACCATTGGTTGGTGGACGTTTTAACTCGGGCCTTGACCCTGTCAAGAACCTCAAGAGGCGAATCACCATCCAGTTTTCAGGCCCCTCACATCGTCATCCAGCCAAGACCCAAACATGAAGAGCCTCACTTTGCGAGTTTTCCATACAGGGTTGGAAGAATTTCGATCCTCATGATCCTCAGAAGATCTCTATGGTCTAGTCAGTCAGTCCTACCTCCCATTGGACACTACCGGCTCCACTGACAGAGTCAGATCTTCAACCCAGCTGTGGTCAAGCATGCGTACTCGACATATCTCCTAGCCTTACGGGCCGACACACTCTCAAGATCCAATCGTAGACCTCCTTCTCCTTGACTTATGGTCTATTCTAGTTAATCTTGTACAGCGTCAATAGTGTGGATCTGGATTGTGGTCAAAGCATACCCGTCTCAAATCGAGTATCACCAAGCCGAAGGTGGAATCGATGTTTCTAAACAACAACTACCTTTTCATCATGTCAGAAATTGAGCCCATGCACACCAAGCCCCGGCATCCGGTCTTTTGTTCAACCAAGCGTTGTACCAAGACTGCACGAGGCGTACCAAGCTTTGTTGAGATCTCTTGGGGGTTCAGTCTCTATAAAACCTTCTCGACGTCCCGTTCAAAATATCTCTTTTCTCTCATCATCAGCATCTCAGATCTTCAGCTTCTTCTTTCAATCCTTCTATCTTTTCTCCAGCCCGGCGCCGGTCGCAATTTTCCAACTTTTACTACTATCTTTTAATCATCTTTTTTAAACCCCTCCTTCACCAACCCCCAAAATCAATCAAGATGCAATACTCATCAGCAATCCTCGTTGTGGCCTTCGCTGCTACCAATGTCTTCGCACACGGTGTCATTGACTCCGTCAAGGGTGCCAACTCAGTAACCATGCCAGGTCTTTCCGGTATGTCTATTGTAGAATCTCATTTCTTACTTCGAACAGATTCGCTAACACATTCTAGTCGCTGATGGAACTCCTCGTGATTGCCCAACCCCAGGCTGTGGATCTGAGGCCGATACCTCCATCATCCGTGACAGAGAGATGGGAACTAGCAAGGCCTCCGCTCTTGGCCGCACTGCCACCGGACCAGTCGATGCCTCCAAGATGGTCTCTCTCTTCATGGGAGGTGATGCGAACAGCACCGAAGCCGTCGCTGCTCGTGAGATCCACGCCAACATGATGATGCGCCGAGCACTCGGTGTTCGTGCCGCCAACGGTGGAACCAAGACACCAAAGGGTACATCCGAGACTGCTGTCAAGGCTGCTACCGGTATGGGAGCCGCAGATGGTATGCCAACTGCTGCCGATGATGGAACCGTCTCCATGACCTTCCACCAAGTCAACCAAGATGGTGCTGGTCCATTGACTGCCATGGTTGACCCCACCTCCGGCGGAACCGACCCAGCTGCCTTCAAGACCGCTGAGGTCACCCAGAACGTTCCAGGTATCGGTATCGGCGGTCTCTCCGCTGCCTCCACTATGGATTTCCCAGTCGCAATCCAAATGCCAGCTGGCATGACCTGCTCCGGCTCCGTCGGTGGTGCGGAGGGTGTCTGCGTTGCCAAGCTCCAGAACGCAGCTCTCGCTGGTCCATTCGGTGGATCCGTTGCCTTCACTCAATCCGCCGCTGGCAAGAAGCGATCCATCGAGTACAACCTCAGCAAGCGCCGCTTCGCCCGCTCCCTCAAGACTGACGCATAAATTGCTTCTTTCGACCTCGCAAGGAGAGATGGATATTCGGTGGTAACTTGTACATAATGGGTGGTTGAGGGGTTTTCGAGAGATCTCGTTTTCTATATATATCTTGACGATAGCGTTGATGATTTTTTCCCTTTCGGTGGTTGGACTCGTAAGAGTGGTTGAAATCTGAGATTTCTGCCGTTCCTTGGGAGGTTGGAGGGGTTTTAGATGAGATGAATTGAATTATACTTTCCTTAAAATAATATTCATCTATTGTGATCATGATCCATGTTTTCTATCTGCATTTGACTGCCTCTATAACTCGTTTGAGAGTATTTTGACAAGAATTGCTAAACCTTTTGTGATATTTTGTCAAATATGCTTGAAGTGGCGTAGCTTTTTCTCTCAGTGCTGTTTAGTGAGAAAATGTTTTATATGTCACAACAGATGTTGTCATGCTAATGTGGGACCACAAAATTGGTGCTATGAAATTCGCCATTCAGGGCAGAGCTCTCGCTTAGACCAATCAAAGCAGCATCTCAAGTAGTGGCATAATGTAAGTAGAGCAAGACAGTTCTCTGGAACACCACCATAGCATCAACAGTCTTGTTCAGACCAGGATCCTCAATCTGGGTCGCTCCTTCAAGAAGACCAAGCGGGGACCTTAACGGAAACAAGCGAAGTACGAAGAGTTCAAAACAAACATCTCGCAATCAAGTTCGGACGAATGGAAGCTCGTTCGACGGCGACAAAACAACTGAGCGCGCATTCACACGGAGAGAGACGAAGTGCAGCACGTTGGCAAAAGATCGTCAGATCGTGCGGTGTTCAGGCCGTCTATTTAAATAGTAGCGCTAATAGAAGAGGGTCACATGCTCGCTTAATCCTTCTATTTGGCGTTCTAATTGTGTTATGATAGAATATAATAAGCTTTCAACTTGCTGCTTCCTTGGATCTGTAAGCGAGAAGTAAAGGAAGGGACATAATCACGTTCCAATCCTAGAACCACTACTCTTTCAAGTCTTCAAGAGTTGTGACGCTTAAGTTTTTGTTAGGAAAGTGATCTATGGATCGAAAGCACGTATATAACACTGCAAAATCCTTCTACAGCCTGAGTTTAAGTAGAGACATAGCACCGACCTGTCATGCTCTTTCGAAGTACCGTACTCGAGACTGCTCACAAATCAACATCCTGTCCCTGGCTGATATTCCCGGAGACGGAATGTGGTTAGTGGTCGCATCAACGTTGATGGACGACAACCGCAACTGGGCTAGCAATTTAATGGTCATGTAGAATTCGCAGCGATGTTGGTTGTAGACCTCCATCGGAATTGAATGTTAAGATCACGTTGTCATATCCTTAACGGGTTCTTTTACTGATGACCTTTGAGGACTGAGGCATGCGCAGTATGCAGTCGAAGCATCAAGCATATAATAGAGTGAAAACATGGACTGCAGCCTGAGTGTAGATCCCAAGTATTGAACGAAGATAACGTGCAACGAGTATTAGGTTATGGACAATTGACACATATTGCATATTTGAGGTGCAATTCATAATATCATCGTAACACCTAACCGAATCACTTCGTAGACTCATTTCATGCCGCTTATCCAAGCAGCGAAGCGTTATGTTTTGAACGCATACCAGACGATGACCGCAACGCCAGACCATTACTCTACACCCATTTCCAAGACATATGCCCAAATCTACACCTCCTTTCCTGGGCTTGCGCCCACGCCACCTGTAATCAGACTCTCTAATTCCCATGGGCTGAGAGTGCTCCTTCGCCGGTTTGCCCGGCCACCCTGCGTTCTTCCTGTAGCTTTCCTCTTCCTGTTCTCACCAGGATCAAGCTTCATAGGCTCCGAGTCTTCTCCATCGTTTCCAACTCTCTTGGTGGGCGGTGGAGGCATCAGTTTTGCAGGATCAGCGCTCGAAGGAGCAGCGTTGAGTCTATTCATTTTGGCGGCCTTGATCTTCGCTCGTACTCGCGCTGCGTCAGCCTCCCGCTCCGTGGCTGCAAGTTTTGCAGCGATACTAGCCATAGTTAACGGACTTTGCTGAGGAAGATTATCGCGTGGTCGTGGAAGTTTACTTGAGGGGGTCTGTTGTAATTTAGGAGCTGATTTTGGCCGTGAGGATTTCGGAGTCGGATTGGATATCTTTCGAGGTGAGCGTTGGGATATGTTCGATGTTTTGATGAGGGAAATCTCGTCCTCGGAAAACTCTGGTGATTTCTCATTGTTTGCTGGCAGCTGAGGCTGGCTTGCCGACTGGATCTTCAACGGAGTGCTAGCGTCAAGCTGTAGTAGATCGCACGTGTTTTCTTCCATAATAGTGGAAAATCCTTCTCGTTGCGGTGAAGGTGTCCCTCGATTACCTTTCGTGCTAGTCTCTCGAAGTGGAGAAAGTTGAGGCGGTGGGCCGGGAGATAGTGACGATGCTGTAGCAAATGTTCTGTCTTGTTGCTCGATCTCGGGCTCCTCATTTGGCGATTCTCCGACCTCTTCAATAGGATGTTCTTCAAAAATACTTGACTCTGACATTTCGGAATCTTCCTCATCAAAGTCTGGTTCGGCCATCTCGTTCTGAATCGGAATTCCCGAGTCATCCATGGCATTGATATCAGCGAGAGTGTCACCCTCTCCTTCTTCCACTAAAGTGGATAGCTGAAATCCTTGGTTGGCATTCTCTTCCTTTGGTTTCAGGGGGCTAAGCATAAGCCCCATCTTCAACTCTTCCAAGTTGACAGTTTGTCCACTTCTCGCCATCCTTTTTCGCCAACCGTCCATCATTTGAACAGCTTCTCGCCAGCGCGACTCCATCTTTTCCCATCCGTCTCTTAGTCGTATTATCTCCTCTTCTCGTACCTCCACCTCTTCTAAGGGTACGAAAGAGGGATTGGTCAGTATGTGTCGCAAATGGTCGATGACGAATTCTATGTCCCCAGCAAGAGTTTCGTAACAAGGTTCCATTTGCACAACCGTGTCAGCGTCTTTCGTTTCGTCCTTATCGCAGCCGCTCATCGTTTTCAAAGTGTCCACAGTCCGTCTCAATAACCCACCCATATTCTCGTTGTCTTCACTGAGGCCTCTTGCCAATTCTGTCAGAAACTCGTTCGTTTCCATTCTCAGATCATAACCAGTGTCATTTATGGCTACACTCCCCCCTCCCTTCACCTCGGCGCCCACGCCTGCAACGACGTTTACCGTCACGACACCAACAGCTTTACCACTTCCTCGTGCTCGCCCTCCCTCACCAACATGCTTCTTCAAGCCTTCAATTACGCGTTCCCGCTTCCGTACTTCGTTCGCGCAAGAGTTCCTCGTCTGGCTAACGAGCACTTTCATACGGCCCATCTCCTCCTTCAGCGATTTGGCCGCCTGTTCCGTGCTCCGAAGCTGCTGCTTCAACGCGCGATCATTCGCTTCGGCGAGACCAAGTTTGCGTTGCGCCTCGATGTGTTTGGTATTTACGCGTTCTAGATCCGTTGTCTGGCGCAAGGAGTCGGATCGCAGTGTCCGAATTGTCTGAGATAGGTTCTCGCGCTGTGTAGCGTCGCGCTTTTGAAAGTAATGATCAGTGTGTGTTAAATGATTGGGAAATGGGAAGTATACATCTCTGCGCAGTATCAAATCATTTACCACACTCATGACCCTTCCCATAGTCTCCTCCACACCTCCATCTCCCTGTTCTGGATGCGCGAAATTAATGGTCTGGCCGTTGCGCAGAAGCCCGCGCGAGAGCAATTGGTTATTGATGTACAAAGACGCGGTGCGCAGGTTATCGGATTCCATTCTGCAGAATAATTTTGTCGCGATTACGAGGATAAGGAAGCGATGATTTCATGTATAGCTCCAACCAAGAAGCGGCTGGTGTATACGCGCGACAATGTGGGCGGGTTTCTTTGCTAAAGGTTTTCTCGAAGGTGTGGTTGCTATCTGAGCCCAAAGTAAACACGCCAAGGACGCCAAGGTTTGCCAGCGATTGACCTCGGGACCGAGATCGGGGTAACTTCGCAATCACCGGGCCGGACTCGGGCTCATCTGGGCAGGTCACCCGATGTGTCTAACAATAACCTTATCCCCTCTATTCATGTCTCCTAAGCTACTAGATCTCCACGTCTCATGTGTATTACAATAGCAAGAAGACGCCATAACATAATCAAAACTTTAATAACAAACTAAATTTATGGTTATGATCACTGCTCTCTGTTCTATCCAAGACGTGATGCAGAATCCAACTCCAACTCCAATGATATATACCACGCTGGGTATGACCAAGATGCAGTTTTCCATCCCAAAGTATATACAGAAAAGCGATCACACGTCTAATCGTGGCAAGTCTACAGATGTCCATCGCACAACATCTCGGCCGCTAATGGCCATCCGAGCACAATGGCAAACCCTGGAAGATAGCTAGTGACTAGATCAGTACAAGTTCAATCCGAGTCTCATGGACAGCGCTTACAACATTGCCGTACCGCCGAGTTTCTTGAATTGTTTTGGCCAGTCTCCCTTCTGTGCTTGTTGGGTGGCTGGATATCTTTCGAATGGGTGAGGCTCGAAATGCCTAATTGCGTCCCGCGCGCGTTGAACGGCTGAGATGCCACGGCGTTGTGAGATTGTGCGGATGGTAGGGGCGAAGCGAATCATGGCTCGTGTATTCATGGTTGATGAGTAAAGAGGAGATATTGTTGTTGTTGATATTGTGGATGACAGGGAATTCGTGTCTAAATGAGGAGAGTCTATGTTTTACAATTGAGCTGAGCGGAGTAATTGTGTTTTGTAGAGTGAGGTGTTGGTTATCGGATGAGAGGAGTGTTTGATGTCTGTTCTGTATGATGGTCTTGCCTCGAATGCAGAGGATAGATATATACTGTTGCCAAACGCGAGAAGAACGACATAGCAGACCAATATACAACAAATCGCACCGTCATAACTACCGTTTGGAAGACTTCTACCCAGAACAGGGGCGCAATGATCCGATAGTAGTGCTCAGTCGTACGAACACTCATTCGCATCAGGAGACATCTGGAAAGCTCCTACAAAACCAACCAATGAGATACTGGACATATGGAGGAGTCAGCAATGTAGAAGAAAAGACTGTAATCAACACGCGATACATAGGGACAAGAAGTAGCGTGCGTGAATGCTGAGGAAGGAATGAGGCTGAGGAAGCATGTTGTGGTACGACGGAAGCATATGGTCTGATCGAACTGGCGGCGAGGTCGCTCAAGGAGATTTTGCGTTTCGGAGGGTTCCGACGGTAATTCATCACTCAACAGTCATTGTTAAACCTACATCTCATAAGCTGCAATCTCCATTGATCAAGATAATATCAAATGGTAATGCCTTTTGTAGAATTGTCAGTTATACAAATATTCAAGGGAGGAGGAGACGGCGAAAGTCATCACGCATCAATGTTCTTCCGTCCCAGCATCCCCAAACAGAGTCTGTGCTTTTCCTCACTTCACTTCTTTCTTCGTGTCTTTACTCTTCCTTCCATCCATCAGCCCCTTCATGTTTATTCCGTCGGGAGCGCCCAGAATCGAGGGCCGAAATACTGCAAATTGTCGTCCTCTCGACCAATCTCTAATCCACCATAGTCAGGAAAGTCCGGATCATTTTCCAAGATCATTTCCCCTCCAGTGGAAGACATGGATGATAAGCATTTCTCTTCATCTCGAGGTTTCCAGTATCCCACGATAGTTGTAGTCGCTTTCGTCTGCGGCCCTTTTTGTCCTACAAAATCCTCGAAGCTCTCTTCGACTGTACGTTTCTTCACAACCGGTTCGTATGGGACAAATTCGAAATCGCGTGTGACGGTGGTGCCCACAAGGTTCAAAGTCTTCTCAACATCTTCTTTCTTCTGTTTTCCGCGGTATCTGCAGGTGCGTCTTTTCTTGCGTCGTGTACCGTCCTTGTTGAAGATGAATGACGCCTCCGTGTTCCCCCCCGGTTCGGCTGGGTCTGAGGAAGGCCGAGGATTAAGAGTCGAGGTGCTATCGTGGGAGGATTGTTTTGATGCGTCTTGAGCCCGCGAATGGAGGGTTCCAGCTGGTCCGCCAAACAGAGCTGTGAGTCGTTCTAATTCTTCGCTGCTCATCGCGTTGTTTGCTGCTATTGATGAAAGGTCAAAATTCACGCTATTCCAAAACTCGCGCTATCTATTGCGAAGTCTGCCGGAAGTCGTTCTCGAGCAATGGACGCGTCGTTGGTGCATTGAGGATGAAGCGTGCCTGATCTGAGAGTGCCAGATGGTACCGGATTTCAATAGGTATTGTTGGAAATGGTCGAAGTTAGTGCGAAGTTCTGAGGCCAGGGCATCAAGATGGAAGTCGCAGCCGCCAGACGAACAATTTTGTTATGTGGTGGGCGACGCAGTAGAGCTAGTGTCCTGAGATGCGAGAGTTGGTGAATCTCTGCTGTTAACTCCATTCTTTAAAAGCGGCGTATTCACCTTCGTTTCTGCCTCTCTACCTGGTACTCAACAAAAGGGCACTCATCTACGTCCTCTCGTCTGAAATCATTTTGATATTCTGTTGGTTTTGCTGACAGGCACAATGATGAACCTTCTCCTTGTGAGATAGCAATTAAGATCCAATGTAGCCTCGCAGTTTGGATCTTCTTTAATATCAGCGCCGTTGCTCGTCCCTTCTCTTCTGCTAGCCTCTCTCCTATGTCAATTTGATCCTAGAGCGGCGGTCAAAATCCACTTGCCAGATTGTGACTTGAAGTTTGTCTGTTTAATCAACGCAAGCACCAATCCATCTGTGTACAGTCTATCAAAATTGAGATTGACCATGTTTCAGACTATTATCTGTACAATATGATAACAATGTTAACACCATATCTGCCTTCATTCATCGAAGATGCGGACCAATGCAGGTTTTAAATCATACTGAATCTATCTAATTATTAAAACCAGTTCCATTACCATCAATACTCAAGCTTCCAGGTTCATTTTCAATTCTCAGCGTACAAGAAGAAAGTATCGTGCTAGTATAGTTGAAGTCCACAATTGTATCACAAACGGCGTTCACGCGAGGCTCTCGCTATTATCGCTGGGTATCACTAATTCATAATGCGAGTCGCAACGTGGGCTTTCTCGTCAGTGTTTTGAATTAGAGATGTCAAAATTAAGGATGTTTGATTACTTATACAGTACAATCATCAGGAGCCCAAAGAGTGCAATTCCATTCCGGCCTTTTCATCAACCGTACAAGAATAGTCTCACTCAACTACTATCCTTGATCAGCGTCCTCATAGCTTTAATATAATCCTTCACTTCCTGCGCACCCTCAACCGTCAAATCTCGCTTTCTCCCTTCCATAACAACAAGCGGCACACTATCAACCCCATTACCTCTATTCTCCTGCATCAACATCTTCACATCCATAAGCCCCTCGTGCTCATCACCCACAACACCTTCCGCCTCCTTCTCATCTATCCCCGCATCCTTACAAGCCGCAAGCAGCGTTTCATGCGAACTGGGACTCTTCTCTTCCTCAAAGTACTGGCGATATAGTGACACGATCATCTTATCCGCCGTTTCCGCGCCTTTGGATTCTTGGAAATATTGTACTACACGATGAGCAGGCATGGTATTCGATATCAAGCCGCTGAATTTGTAATCGATTCCGACCTCGTTTCCGTGGCCGGCGAACATCATTAAGTACGACCTCATCTTCTCGTCTGTTTCGCCGTAGCGAGATCGCTTGTACCATTCTTGCTTGGATTCATCTCGAGCGGGCGCGTCTGGGTAAAGGCGATAGGGGGAGTATTTTATGGTGAATTTCACTTTTCCGGAGTGGTCGGTTACTGGTCCTGAGTTTGGTCCGTAGAGAGCTTGGATTTCTTCGGGGCTCAGAGGATTGATAGAGGCATCGTTCGCATCGTTGGTTCCCTCTTTTCTCCCAGGTTTGGTTCGTTCGAGCCTTCTCAATGTGGTGTTGACTTCTTCTGGGTCCTGGGCGATTAAGCGGAGAGCTGAGGGAATTGTTAGCACCTTGGAAAGACTATTCCGTTGTGAAAAATCTGTGAAGCTTGATGGAAAGATCAACTTTGGCTTTACTCCGCCTCCACTGATAAGCCTCAAAGAACTTCACGCAAGAGGTAAAAAGTCTCCCAACCTGGGAAGGTCTCCAGGACACATCACGTGATTCGCGTCATTCTTCCCCGAGAGTCTTTCAACCACCGACTGGAATGCTGGGGAATTCAAATCTGCAAGACAGAACGAAAGTGGTCGCTAACCAGCATCAAGTCTAATAATAGCCAGCAGTTAGGCAGGTGGCAAATGGGGCGTTCAGAGTATCTCACCTGCGTTTAGCTAAGTAAGTCCTGAGAAGTTCGAGTTAGCATTGTATTCTTAATGTTGGAAGAAAACTACGAAATCGAGTGTGTTTTGTAAATGGAAGAACGTTCAAAGTATACTTACCACGGGCAAATTGTGTCCAAAGTGAAGTTTATTGTCGAAGCGTACATGATTGCTAGGGGCTTGGGGGTGGTGATAGGTGATGTGGGTTTCGCGGGGTTTGAGATACGGTCTTGTTCTTGACGCTAAAGGCAATCTATGGAGCGGGTCCAGCAATGAGATGTTTAACTCCAAGTAAAATAAACTTGACTTCGTGGAGCAAACGTTATTGAACATATGTTGAAGTGAGTCTGATCCGCTACCCCGCGAGGCCCCAATAGTTGTGGCGTCGCTGCATTCGGTAATTCTTCGGCATTTGAATTCCGATCACCAGCCACCCATAACTTGTAAGCTTGTCCCCTCTCCTCTACTCAACTACACTATCATAACACAAACACGAAAACATGAGTTCAAGCGTTAGATGATGCCATGATACCGTACGAATTAATTTGTGAGCCACAGGGATGGTTTTCATTTACCAGAGCATTACATATATTATCGTTACCCGCGGGACCTCGTTGGGCAAGGATAATGACTACGTCGTAGATTGAAAGCACACTTACTGTTGAGAAAGAGTGGGTAGTTCCGCAGAGCAACTATCAGATTTGGCTTTAGGAGATCAAGATCATGGTGCTCAGAGCAGCCTAGCAGGTAGGTTCAAGCAAAGTTGCTATCCCGAGGCCCTCTATTCCGATATTTCCTCGTTGCTCTATTCATTGCGTTTCTTTGATGCTTTACAGCCACCTCTTATGGTTATTTCCGCATTCGGAAATACAGGCGTAACTTACCGCATGCAGAAGCGAGACCTATCACTGCTTCGCTCTTGCTTGCGGCCAATCCGTTCTGCTCCTCAAAGGACGTATCTTATTTTTGGGAGCAGACACAGATGAAGACGGAAATGCTAGATTGGTCGTCCTTTCCACCTACGTATATAGCTCCGAGGAAGCTCCTTCCTCGTCAACTACCTCGTCAACAAAGAAGCGCTACTCTACAAGAGACCCCTACCTACTGCCTCAATCGTTCTTTTCTACACCATTCTCGTTTTTGAATCAACACATTCGTTTTCTCACAAAAGCCTTCGTCTCTTGGTCCTGATCTTGGTCCCAGCATCATTTGCTTTTTTGAAAAACACTCACACAACAACTTACTCTACACTTGCTCAATCGCCCCGGCCTCTCGAGCTCGCTCTTCCAAGATGAAGTACTCCATTGCGGTCCTTGCGATCTCTATCGCTTCTGTCACCGCTCTCCCTCAAGCTGTTGACGTGTCAGTTTGCGCTGCTCTCTCCGCTTTGTCTTCTACGTACTGACTACGATACTAGCGATGAGACGCTCGGTTCATTCACATGTGTCGCAAAGCCAAATGGAAACTACTGTGCCTCTCCATCTCTGCAGGATAGTATCATCATCCGCTGCACAGCTGGCGTTGGTGTTCCGGCCAATTGCAACGATAATCTAGCCGGAGTATTCCCTGCAGGTATCAATCCTGCTGGCAACAACTTTGCACCCTGCTACGAGTCAAGTCCAACCGCTGGTGATGCTGTCTGCTCAAAGAAGTAAGCCGTCGATCCCTATACACCACGTTTCTTACTGATCATGAGACAGTTGTATCGCCTACCCAAATGTTGCAGTAGGCGTTCGACCAAATGGTGCATATCCGCTCCCAGATTCTGCTTCTTGCACTCCAAGATCACGCAGTTCTACCACATCGCCAACTTCTTCTGCAACTTCCTCGTCCGAGACAAGTTCTTCGGAAACGACTACGACAGCATCCACCACTTCATCTTCCTCATCTCAGACAAGTTCATCGGGTACGAGTTCATCGGGTACGAGTTCATCGGGTACGAGCTCAACGACATCGAGCTCAACGGCATCGAGCTCAACGGCATCGAGCTCAACGGCATCGAGCTCGACATCTGAGTCCAGCTCTATTGAATCGTCCACCTCTCGGCCAAACTCTACGACGTCTTCAACCGAGTTGAGTTCCAGCTCTCGACCACCCAATTCGACAATCACTGCCTCTACCACTACCTCCACCGCTGTTGAAACGACCACAACTTCCGATAGAAGGACCAGAACTGACACCACTAGGTAAGTTCTTTCTAATTTATTCAGAAATCGTTCACTAACAATGTCTTACAGAATAGTTGGACCAACTGGGGGTGGCTCAGGAAGTACAAACGGAACAAATGGCAACGGCGACAATGGTAGTAACGGCCAGAACGGAAACAACGGCAATAATGGAAACAACGGTCAAAATGGTAATAACGGAGCAAACGGAGGCAACGCAGGAACACCGAAAACACCAGCCAGCCCGACATCTTCAACTGTCGAATTTACAGGTGGAGCCGTCGCGAATACAGCTGGTCTTGCTCTCATCGGAGTCGGGCTTCTTGCAGCATACTTGCTCTAAATTCGCCATTGCACAGTACATTCCATTGTCGAATATCGATGCTGTTGGTTACGCTATTTTGCGACTGGGCGTCTACCGGCTGTTCTTGCTTTGAATGTTTCCTGCTCTGGTTTAATGTCTTGTCGTGTTTTGTATGATATGATCAATGGGGAGTTTCAACGGGATATTGTTTTATTGCGGGCGCATATCAAAACGGTGTATGAAATGAGGTCTATAGCTATACTTAATACCTAATCATAATTTGAACATGTAACAAATTCAAGTATTCTGTTGGCGTGAACAGACACTCACATTGAGCGTTGTATTTTTCACTCCTCGGGGTTTCGAAGCAGTAGGCTCGTAGGAGCTCGGAAGTCTGACTGCATTAATATGTTGGTGGCTGCTTCGATCTGCAACAAATAAGCCCGTCTCGAGTTAGCATTGGATCAGCGAGCCTCGTAATCTAGAGCGCGATCTGAAGGAGCTGAGCGATATGTTGGTGGCTTTGCGAATTGCAACAATTGTGTTCTGAGATTCCGCAAGGAGGAAGGCTGGCTCGATCTTTCAGGGGATGAACGGGGGGGGGGACTGTACGGGGAGTGCTTAGTAAGGCGAAGAGGAATCGGGGAGGAATGTGGGATTTGTTGGTGGCGTTGCGATGTGCAACGGAATGGGAGATGTAAAAAGGGGTGAGGTGGATTGTTTGGGCAGTGGAAAGTTGGGTGATGGGAAGGGAAGAGGAGGACGGTGGAGTTGAGATTTGGGGTTGGAGTTGTGGGATTTTTTGTGGGATTAAGGTTGATTTTTGGGTGTTGGTTGGTTGGTCTGGGGTGTGCATTTGCTGCGCTAGAGTTCACGGTTGAGATTTACTAGATGTTGATATTGCGAGGGAACAGGAGAAATTGATAGTGCCTGGCTTTACGAGAGTAATTAGTGTTGGCAAGCTATCGCTGGAAGAGTTGTGGTATGGCTTGGAGAGGTGATGCGGGTTTGTTTGAGGCGACTGAATTGGGCATCGCTTAGACTGAGTGAGTACTAGCCAGGGAGAGCGAAATACCTTTCAGATATCATTACTTCACAACATTGAAAGTCTTGCTTGATTCTGTGCTTCTCGTTCAATCATGAGGCATACTCTCAGACTAGCAGATACCCCGCGTTGTGTTTATCAAAACGTGGGTTGAATGCATTACTTCATTTCATACTACCAGTTCATGTAGTCAGTCACCACAATGGGTGCGCCCCGCCATCCACAATTTGTACATCGAGAAGAAAGGGAGACGGATGTTTGACCCCCCAAACACCAATGCTTCCAGAAAATAAACACAAAAGTCATTCCTCATCAACCTATTGCTCCAAAATGCATTTCAGCCATTCTCCTTGGTATATAAAAACACCGCCAAACCCGAAAACCATGCAAATTTCAAATGGACTATCGACTGGTGTTATTCTCCGGCAATATCCTGCTTAGACTGCGCAAAACTTCTTGCATGGGTAGGTCTCGTGTTCCCACCGCTTCCTTTTCTCGTCGATCTCGTTCTTCTAACCGCACAGCAGATATTGAAAGTATTTTGCTTGCTGCTCGACCGGCTGTCTCTTTGTACTGCTCGAGTTTGTGGACCCCATCGGCAAACAAGTCCACTTTAAATTCTAGCCCAGATAGTAGATCTTGTACTTGCTTCGCAACCTGGTCTCGTAATGCGAGGGCTGAGAAGGAGGATACTGTCGCAAGTATATTGGCTTGTTCTGGTGATAGTAGTGACGCATCTATGTCTGATGACTTCACTTCAGATGTATCTTTGGGGAAAATTGGAGGTAGCGCATGAGGGGTTTTCGCAAGAGCCTTCCACTGGTCGCGTTCCTGTTTCAGACTGTTGTGTACGGTCAGTTCCGCGGCCAATACGTTAAAAGATCCAACATACAGTTTTATCCGGACGTCTGATTCCCCAATCTGCTCTTCCAGCTCCATATTGCGTGGATTGGGCTTCTTCACAATTTTCCTCGGCGCGGCATCTTCTCGCGTAAACCAATCCGAGTATTCTGATTTATTCGAGAAGTCTTTAAGTAGTCCTTCTTTGATAGTTCGTGCTGTTGTTATACGTTATTCCAAGCTCAATTCTGGTCACCCCAAAAGCTTACCTGCTTGGTCACTCAGATCGTTCGCTCCGCCATGAGAGGGTTTCTCTCCCAATTCCCTCTCTCCAGTCCAAGTCAGCAATTGCTTCATCCTCCGTGGCTCGCTCAGACCATCCGCCTCAATGTGTTTGTAGAACTCTGATGCCTCCACTTCACGGTGTGGAATTGCGCTATGGCCGTTCTCAATCAAAGAGCTTGCTCTCCGTCCTCGCAGTCCTAGACTACTTCTTCGCGTGCCCGTTCCCTTTTTCCTCATCTCTTTATTGCGATTGATTACGGGGGTGTCGCTGAATGGTAGTGTAATGATGGTGGGTTGATTGTTCGGATCAGACGCAGCTCCATTGACGGTATCGTCTACCATTGTGGTTCCTACCAAATCTACGCTGTCTTGATCAATATCCATCGCCAAAGAGCCCGCGCCGCCCGATTTGCCAGGGATGTTGTCTATCGATGAACGCGTGGGTTTCCTCCTCTTTGGCACAACAATGGTATTGCTAGGTGTTTTGGGCGTCGAGAAATCCATTTCTCGACCCTTTGCCTTCTTTTGTTGGGGTTCAACTCCATCTTCGCGCTCTTTCTTTTTCCTGCCCCTCTTCGATGCCGTGACAGGATCTGCTGCAGGTGCCGCTATCGTTTCTGGAGGCGGTGCTGCCGTCTTCGCTCGTTTTGGTCCGCGTGTGAATTTGAAGTCTCCATCTTCCTCGTCGTATGCTAGGTCATCGTGTTAGTGAGTCGCGCCCGAAGAGCCTCCATGTGCGCCCAAGGCTATCATACCAGCTATCCGCTTGCTTCTTCTTCTTCCATTGGGCTGACTCATACTCAAAGTCTCTAACGGATTCCGCGTTCTCACGAGAGTAGTCATTGATCTACAAAGTCGAGGGGCGCATCGGCTCGCGAGGGGAATAGGTCGGGGAAGGTAATGTGGTTTTCGCGAATTTTGGCGTATCTGAGCTCGTGAGGTGATTGTTGTCGCGTTAATTGATGTTTCGCATCGGTCTAAGAGTTTCAAAGACGCAATGGGCGGCCGTGGGCGAAATGAGCTGACTGAGGTCCTGAATTGTCTGCATTGGACGTTCAACAGGGAAGCGGCGGATTGTTTACATTCAGACTTCGCTAAGCCTAATTCGGTTCTATTCTAGATCACGTGAGTATCCTCGGCTCAACTTGGAAGTTCATTGCACGGGCCACAATTCGGAGCAAATACATATGTAGGCTCGACGAGTGAAGCTGGCCTGGTGTTTTCACCTCCATCATTTTGTTTGTTACTGCAATCACGATTGACTCGATCCCTTCTCTTCCAAAAGCGTGTTGTGACAACGCTGAGGTTCAGCAACGTCCATGAATATTCTCCCAAGCTTCGAACGCAACATACTAAATACTTGGTAATTAGGCTATGGCTCTTTCGATTTGCACCTGGAGATTTCTCAGATGACTTGCCCTAATGGAAACTAGATAAGCAGCGTCTGTATGAAGTCACATCATTGGAGGGGGGGTTCCGAAGCCTCGAGCTGCTGCTGAGCGGCAAGGAAGGTATGTCATGTCAAAGTAGCTCGAAGGCGTGTTAGTTAATTCACTTGCTAGAGAAGCAACTTTTCCACTTTTTCGCCTGCCTATAGAGGTTCGAAATCATATCTACCGCATTCTCATTGCTCCATCGTGTGGAGGCCGTACCCAAGAGATTCCAGACCTTCCACTTCCTGTGGGCATCAGATTCCGATTGAAGGACAGTGCTTATGATCCTCGTTTGCCCGAGATGGACTATGAGTGTATGATTGAAGCATCCCGGCCAAAAGTGGACTGCCTTGAGCTCTACAAATCTCCAGGAAGGTGCTGCATCATACCAAGACGTTCCTTTCTATTCCTCCAATGCGAGGATCAGAGAGATGGTACAGAGGTTCGCGGATGATGAAAGCGAATGCACTGACATCTCCTACTCTTATGATGCTGAACAGGAGCTCGAAGAGTGTTCTGTTGAGTATCGCGCGCGAGCTTCCCTTGGGGGTGGTTGTGAACTGCTCCGTCATCGGTGTGATGTGCAGGTTGACAGGGCTACGGACTTGTCATTAGAGTGCTCCGAAGCAACCCATATGTGAGTTTGAACATTTGATACCTTCTTGTCTCCGAAACCCCCACATTGAAGATCCCATCGTCTATCTCTTTCTGTGGAAACCTTTCAAAGGAAGCCCTAGGCCAGTTACGCTTTTGCCAGTGTCGCGGACACAATACCTGGTTCTACTAGCTCTGTGTTGGACTTAGACAACTGTCGGTGCCAGTATCTCGAAGTGGGTGATTACGAGTTCGTTCGGAATTTGTCGCAGATTAGCGCTCAATTCACAAGAGAGTTTAGTGAGTGCCTATAGAATAACGCAGGGCTTGAGATGGAGGACCCTGAGGTTTTCCCCTTGTTCGTCAAACATCGTCCAACAGTTCTGGGCTACGTTAGTGCTCAATACTACAACGGCACTTTTGACACGCGCACTTTTGACTTAGTAGAGATGTTCAACCTCGCTGAACATAGTTTTCTGTCATTCGTTAATATTTTGTTCTCTGCCGATGCAAAATTTGCAGGCGAAATTGCGAGTCGAGAAAGGCTTGACGAATAGGCATCATTGTTTCGCGGCCTCAGATTGAGTGACAATTTCCATATTAGTCCATACACAGTCACTTGGGCGACGGATGTGGCGAATGGGTCACGATCAATAAACTAAGATGAGGAGAAGAAGTTTCTTGGTCGTTATGTCAAAGGATCTCTTCCAGACATGCCCATGGAGACATGGGTTCCTGATCAAATACGTGAAGCTCAGTCGACTATGGAGACTGTGTATCTGTCATCTAGGCCGTGAAGTTTTGACCTTGGCAGTCCAACGATAGTCAGCATCCTTCCTAACAAAGTACTCTCTTGAACCCCAAAATCGGAGACTGCTTAAGTGAAAGCTTGACTCGTGCGCACTTCTCGTAGATCCTTCGTGAGAAGCTTCCGTACAGGGGTCTTTACTTTATCAACGGCCTTGTCAACATCATGAATTCACATACCAAGCGACGAAGCTGTTATTATTGACTAGGCGTCAACTTTCTCTTCATCACGCGGGTGGTACACCTACTATACATACTCACAGGTGATGTGTTCACTCGATTCCATTGAGTCGCCAAAGCAATCGGTGTTTCCAAGCCAGGGGGGGTGCCTCGAGGCTAAATGCATGGCCGACATGGAACGTGAGGGGTTTAATGAATACGCAGCAAGCTCACAAACCTCAGATTACTTGACCAAAACTCATGATACGTTCCATGGTTGTCGCTTGCGTCCATATTGAAGAAGCTGACTTAGATCCGAGAATAGCATTCTCATGGAGGCCAGGACTTCCAAGATCAACAAGACAGCTTTGGAGCCAATTGGATGTCAGACTATGGCTGAGCGCGCATAAAAATTACATTCCAGGCATCAACCAATTCGGACTTATATTTAATTCGATTAATTCATTTATGGTCCAATTTGGAATGTCTTCTACATCCTGTGAGTTATTCATCTAGCCCTATCAAGTTGTATCACGACTGGTCCAGCCAAGGCGAACCATGACAGGGTATTTGTCGATCCTTAGCCTCTTCACCACCATCTAGTACGCATCCCCGCATGATGAAGCCTGTACCTGAGTGAGCCTCTAGGCAGGCGTGATTGGCGTATCGTTTGCGATACTATCGATCTGTTCTTGGGGCTCCTGGCGAGGCATAGTGATAAATATGGGTTGCGTTTTCTGCCGCGGCTGTAAGCTGTCGCTTTGCTATTATTTGGCGTGTTCACAGTGTTATTCCTTTCTCACTTTTTCATTCTTTACGCATTCTCTAGGGAGATTTTGACTTTCCATCGCTCTTGACGATGAAAGTTCTCTGCTTAATCACATTCGTTTGTGGGGTTGGTGCAAGTTCACTACCAAGAAGTAGTGGCACAAGTGCATGTGGAATTCTATCTCAAAAATCAGCGTCTGGTCAGTAATACTTCTCCCACGTTGTTGACATGATCTAATTGTCTTTGAAGCAACGCCAATTGTAACCGCAAAACTTGCTTATGAATGCCTCACTTCGGTTCCATTCAACAAAAAGGCTGCAGCAGATTTAGTAGAATCAATTCTCCCATACCTAGAGTGGCAGTCTGGTTAGTCTCATGGTTTTCCCTCTGTTCAGGAAACTGACAGCATAGATCTCGAATTCTTAGGTGATCCTCCGAAAGGGTATCAAGAGCCAGCAATAGACGTTTTAGGTAGCTTTAAGAAGATATTGCAGGAGATCAGGAAGGAGAGATATGATAATGAGCATGAGTTTCAGGCAGAGCTGTTCAAAACTTTCAACGCAATTCACGATGGCCATTTTCGTTTTGCACCAGACTTGCTTGGGAGGGTTGCCTTTCGGAGGAGAGTGCAGCTGGTCTCGGTCAGTGCAGACGGAACAAGTATTCCTGAGATATATGTGAAGAGTAAGGATTATTTGGTATGCGATTAGACAAAGCAGAAGAGCTAACTGTTTACGCAGGTGACATGGCGAACTACACCAGGAACGCCTCATTCACAGCAGCTGCGGTTGTGAAAATTAATGGGCGTGATGCGACGCGTTATCTAGCAGATCTCTCGCAATTGGGATTTCTTCAAGATCCGGATGCACTGTACAATACTTTGTTCTATGAATTGGCTATGGATGTTCAGTGAGTACTATTCTCGCCAATATTAGCTTCAAAAGTATGCCTTGGTCGGAAACTCACATTTGACCACTCCGAAGTTCAATGTCGAAGTTCGAGTAGACGAACACTGACGTGGTGAAAATCTAGATACGCCAACATGATGTACACGGGGACATTCGCTGGAGCTGGTAGAGCGGCAATGATCTATCCAGGTGCAGAAACGAAGCTCGAATTCGCGAATGGTACGTCGAGAACGTACGAAAATTATGCCGAAGTCATTGGGAACTGGAAAGGTGTAACTGATGGACCGTCTGCATATGAGAAGTTTTGTACCGGCCCAAAGAATTACAATCCTGATTTAGATGATCAGGACTTTGTAACGGGAGACACCGGATATGCACATGGATATCCTACTCCCAAAGGAATAAGCTCTGACAAGCAGGTATCGGGGTACTTTCTAGATGACGACCCAGCTTTCGCAGATGTCGCGGTTCTTAGCATGCTCTCATTCGAGCCGTATTACCCGTCTGAATTTCAATCGGTCACTGAGAAATTCATCTCGGACGCCAAAGCAGCGGGCAAAACGAAGATAGTCATAGACCTGTCTGGAAACGGAGGTGGCATTATCTTGAATGGTTATGATGCCTTTCGACAATTCTTCCCTCAAACGATCCAAGATGGTTATTCTCGCTTCCGGGAACATGATGCCTTCAATATCATGAGCAAACAAATCTCCAGCTTCACAGCTGGATTCTCGTTGGAAACAGCGAGTACCACTCAAGTCATCGCTTCTCAATCAGCCCTTGACTATCGATTTGATCTGAATCAGACGAACCAAAACTTCTTGACCTACGCTGACAAATTTGCGCCACAAAAGTTCCGCAACGATGAATACACCAGTCTCCTAAGATGGAATCTTAGTGACCCTTTGCTAACCACAAGTTGGCAGTACGGACTCGGGATGACCATTACAGGATATGGGGACCGGCAGCATTTCAAACAACCCTTCGCTGCCGAAGACATCATCATGGTAAGCGTTGTTCCCGCCTCAGAATGAACGCGACTAAAACCAGTTCTAGGTCTACGATGGCTACTGTGCTTCAACTTGCGCAATATTCAGCGAATTCATGCGCACCCAGGGAGGCGTGAAATCTATTGCCATGGGAGGTCGCCCGCACCGATCACCCATACAGGCAGTAGGTGGCACGAAAGGAACCAACAACTATCCATTCTCGTACATCTTGTTCCTCGCAAATATAGCCCTCTCGACTGCAACTCCCGAGCAACGGACCGCGTGGAAAAGCGTCACAGCATTGAGTCAATTACCAATAGACCGCAGTACAGACTCCTCGATAAATGTCCGAGATATGATATTAAAGGATAATATCAAAGATGGCACGCCTGCACAGTTTTTGTATGAAGCCGCGGACTGTAGGCTGTTCTATGAGCCCGAGATGTTGTGGGACGCGAAAGCTATCTGGAAAAAGGCTGCTACTGCTGCGTGGGGTGGTGGGAAGTGCGTAGCGGGCTCACTAGGTGGAAAACGGGAGGCGAGGGAGGTTAGAAGGAGGAAATCGAATGAAATGATGGAGAGGGCTAAGAGCGAGGTTCGACCTAGGGATTTCAAGGTTCCGGATTCTTTACTTGAGGGATATAAATGGCCGGTATTTGGGAAGAAGGTTCCACTTTAACAAGTACTTTTGCTCTTACTTAATGTTACAACAACTCTAAACCATACATGCTTCAAACAAAACACTCCCAAGCTCACTTCGCAACAAATCAAGCGCCATCCAAATGCCCGTATCCAGTCATATCCCATCGTTTCTTGATATTAGTAAGAGGATCATAAAATCTACTGACTCCAGTTGTCCAATCCAACTTTTGGCCGCCTCCACATTCTGTGCAAGTTTCAGTGAGCCACCATGAGAACGCGCAGAGAGGGAATGCCTCGGGATTCTTCGACATGCCGTCCCATTCCTGCAGACTTGGCTTTCTCGATTCTACGTCCATGACCAGCTTTAATACACCAATGCCTCTGACTATGAGTAGGTCAGCAAACTATGTAGATGGTAATCCATGATGGTAATGGAGAATACTTACGCCACCCAGGAATATCTGGACTTGCTTTTGTTCCTTGCGTGAGATGAAATAGCTCATGGCGAGATGAATGGTCACACAGATAGAGTAAATTGGACTTATTGTGCCCAGATCCTGATGATCCTGATGGTAAGTCTTCTTACTTTTGGGAACCTTTTACAGAGCATTCGAGTAAGATCTTGACTTGAACTTGCCAAAACAATTTCCCATGGAAATATTCTTCAACCTGCAGTCAACTCGAACAAGATTTCTAACTGAATCTAAATTAGATCCCGACGATCCAGATGACCCAGATGGTAAGTCTTTCATGACGCAATACGAGCGAAGGTCTCCGAGGAGGTTTGAGTCGCTGTTGTGATAAATAGCGGACGGAAATACATGCTCGAATAACTATCTAACTTAGTGATCTTTAGATCCTGACGATCCAGACGATCCAGACGGTAGGTTCTCCTTTCCCAGTGATAATCAGAAGGGCATCTGTTCCGTGGTAGTCGCGAATACCACGGTAATCGTGACTACTATATGGTATTCATGAACACCATAGTATTATGTTAATTTATATACTAATTATGTGCTTAGGCGCCTCTAGAAAATCAAGTACATGGCTAATACTTAAAATAATCGCTTTTCTTATACAATTTAATTATTATAAATGTAGATAGTTTCACTACTCCCAAGGGTCGAAAACCGTCGATCCCGAGCTACAGCTATAAAGATAAATGTAAATATATTAACTATTAGCCTAAATACGTAGTATTTAGAATGTTCTTTATGTTCTTTAATTTTATCGCTCGGCTATGCCAAATATACACCTATAACACTAAGATCTACGACTCCTTGAAACACGGAAAGTTACGTACTGTGGTGTTCATTAACACTATATGGTAGTCGCGATTCCATAGTGTTCGTGAACACCATATAGTATTCGTGAATACCATATGGTATTCGTCAATACCATGGATTCATGACTACCACGGAACATATCGACTAACTTGAACTTCTTCAGAAACAGATCCAGACGACCCAGATGATCCAGACGGTAGGCCCTTGTCTCTTCCTCCTGTCTAAGAGAGCATTGACTGACTCAATCTTCTTCGAAATCAGACCCTGATGATCCTGATCCGCCAGTTCCTCCACCCGGTGATCCCATCACTACAACCGATAAGCCATGTACTACGCAGACCGCAACAGCATGTAGAGTAACATGCACAGAAGGTGTATCTAGTTGCGTTACTAGTTGTTCGACACAGTCTGTAGGTTGTGGAGCGACTTTCACAGGAACCACTTGCACAACGACTACCACTATCATGGGAGCCTATGCGCACAACGTAAGTTGAGAAATGAAGAATTACAAAGTATAGACTGCTCACTTCGCGTCTAGGTTATTTTCCATGAAGGCGCTGGGGGATATGCATTGGGCATCATGAATTTCGATCATGCCCAGGACGATGCATCAAGTCCTCGTGCATGGCAAGATTCAGTACGCAAATACGATTCTGATGAACAAGATCCTACCATTACTGGTCCCGCAAACACGCCTGCAGATCCAACAACAATGATTACGACTACTAAACCAACCACAACAATACCCTCGTCGGCACCAACGACCACATCGAACCCCGATGCACCTTTGCAGGAACCCGAGATCAAAGACGTGAACGGTGGAACAATCACATGTGGTGTTCGGACTGAAAATAGTGACGACACCTACTTCAGAGATTCTGAAGCTCTGATTGATGCCATTCAGGAGTTCTGTAGTGGGATGCAAGACCCGGAGAAGAGAATAGATCCGAAACTACCACTTGTATCGGCCCCTGACGTTGATCCTGGATCTAGCGGCGGCTATTCATGGGTAGTGACCGACAGAGCTATTGGAATCTTCGCCGAATTCGAAGCCTTTGAAAAGTCCGAATGTCCAAGAATTGAGCTCAAGGGGCTAGATGGAGAACAGTATTGTAATGATCAGCTGAAGGTCACAATTGACAACTGTAAGTTCTAACCCTTAGCCTCGCACTCTAGCCTAGAACGATGATCTTTACGCTGACTCTTCCAATCTATAGGCGATGGTGGAACGCCAGAAAAAAAAACACCAAGGTGGCGCGTTTGAGAAAGATTGTATAGATTGACACATTCAGGTGATTGACCATTAGGAAAAAGTGGTTCTTGTCTTGGATGGATTTCTGGCGAAAAGCTACCTGTCGTGCTTTATCTTCATCCATTACCATATGACTACGAATTTGAGAAAGTATAGCTACTTATCAATAATGAGAATGTATACGCAAGTGTGCAGAATCGTGACGCCCCCTTAGCGACGAGTTTCGTGCAAGCGAGAAAGTGAGGCGCAGCCAGCGCATTAATTCTGACAGACTACGTGATGTCAACATACAGTTCTGATGTATATAAGCGCACTGTTTCCACCTGCCTTTTCTCTTGATCTCCACACATTTGACACTTTTGTCCGGTACTCGAGAATCGACACCACAACCGAAACTAAGAAAACATGACGGCTTGTAGTACAGCTACACAACCTCTCGTCTCTGTCGAAAAAATGCAGCAATACTCCAGCGAATGGACCATCATTCAATTGCCTGATTCGAGCACTTTTGAAGACGAAAATACACCCGACGGGAAACAGTGGCTACATGTCAGGAAAGATCTAAATATGAGTGGTAACCCTCGCGATCTCGAATGGGCAGGCTGGGCTCGACCCAAAGACAAACCCAAAGCACTTTGGTTCATTACTGGCAAGTGTTTACAGGCTTACCACTGAACTAAATCTAAAAGTTTTTCTAGCCTGGAACTCGCCGTTGTCATATCAATCATACCTGAAGAGCTCAGCTCATGGCTCGAATATGAATGCACGTTCTAACTTTGTGCGCCTGACACCGCTCCTCGCAAGGAGCTGTGGTCATTCGGCAGAAGCACTTTCGAAAACGTCGACGCTCCTTTCACCCAAATCATTGACCTCTACTTTCCTCTCTCAATAACTAAGGAGCTTCGTAATCAAATCGAATCTTATCAGCCCTTCACCAGAGGCCATATATTTTTGAACGCAAAACTCAGGCCGATATGGCAAAAGTCTCAATATTGCTGGTCGACCGATTCGCGCAAGATAAATGGGGGGTCTGTGATGGTGTTAAGGTGGATCATTTTCTGGGATCATGATCGTGCGGAGGAGTTTGCTAGACTGCCGGGAGATTTGGATGAGGGTAAGTTACCCAAAGATGAGCATGGGGAGACGGATGTGAGGGTTTATGGGCTTTGTGGGGAATGGGATAGATGGATGGAGGAATTAAACGGATGGGGACTGCTGGGTGCGAAGGATGTCCATGTTGACTTTGTGGAGAGTAAATGGGTATGGAGCGACTCTGAGGATGGGGAGGAACTTGGTGAGGACTGGTCCGCTACCGGCGAGAGACTACTACCTCGATTCTGGAAGATGTAGATGTCTCTTTGTAGAGATATATACTGCGACTCGAGGTTAATAGTTACTTGCAGAAGACATTATTTGCGAGCTGTGGTGATGACCGTAAAACGCCAAGTCCTATTGAATATTAGCAGCGGAGAATCTTGCTTAAGGGACGCGTGACCTAGATCTATCCCGGACGCGCCCAGGCTGGTTCAAAGCAGGTAACGTTAACGGCGAACTAGCAATTGAGAGCCTTTGTGTAGATCTCTCTCTCTCTCTCTCTCTGTGTGTGTGTACTATGTCCGTTCAACCGATAGATCATTTCGATGAGATGGCATATGCCTCTCCTTCAAAATGTAACGCAGCTACTCGGGATACTCAAGAATACAAACGATGAAAAACCTGGTCATGCTCCAAGCAGGTGTTTCAGCATCTGAAAGGCGTCTCTTCCAAACGCCTCCAAACGGATATTAATAACAGCACCTTTGACAGATCAGAAAACAAACGGTACTGAGCGTGAAAATTAAAATTGCTGTAACTCGCGCTATCTGCCAAGTAAAAAGTCTAACACCATAAAGTTGGCAACTGCTAAGCCGTAATTACCTGCCAATCCGTTATGTCCGAATTCCATTCTCCACTTCCTCATGAAAACGCGCCGCTGCCACCCACAATCAAGCATCTCCGTTCCCCCACCATCCGCCAGTTACTCCAATTTTCAGAAGATTAATTACCCCATCTAAATTGAGCTTTGTCCATATATCCCATCAGAAAATGGAAGTCATGTCGTAGAGTGATGTCGACAGGCAGATTCGCACACTCATCAACCCCACGCCAGCATCACATACCAACAGACTCTTTCTTCCATACGTAGACAGTACAAACATGAAAACCTATAAGAACGCCCCTTCTGATCCTGAATCTCCCATCCCCATTCCGTGACCCCCCGATCCCCGTTTAAAATCTTTTTTTGGTTACCCACATCCGAATGCTTTGTCGCTAGAGTTTTGATCCTGCCAGAAGCCTTTTTGAGATAATTGTGTACTAAACAAAACAATAGATGGAAGACAAGCAACAACGTAGCAAAAAAAAAAAAAGAGATACAGTGCAAAACGAAGTATTTTGCCGCCGGCAACTAGGAATGGAAGTCAACGTCGAACACCCGTCCGGCACAAAATAAGGAAAACTTCACTGTCACCCCCAAAGTGAATAGGGGCTCTCGCACAAAGCCTGGCGCTCGGCCGTATTTCAGCATTCAAGAAATCGAAATGCCGGTCGAGAGTGTGGAGATACGCCGGGAAGCAGCAGATGCTGGCACATCCATTGGTGGTGCTGGATATGCAGTAGACTGGCTATGGAAAGGGACGTATGGATGGCCATTCGCCAGAGTTCCACTCGCGATACTTGGAATAGAACTTGCAGGCGAATGTGCTCCCTGGCTGCTCTGAGAATCACGCTTGTCACTGCTGCTTGGGCCATATGAAGATTCAGAGGCATCATTGGCCGAGTAAAGTCCGTCATTACTCGGGGCGTAAAGCTCGCTTTGGGGATGTGGAAGCTGTTGAGAGCTGTAAGCTGTTTGAGCGGAAGACGCGAGAGATTCTGGACTACTACTTGAATATGGCATATAGGGACCGGATATGGGTGGAGTGTCGGGGATTGCAATAGTTGGTAGAGACTTGACCCCATTAGCATTATTGGATGTCATCAGTCCGTCGTATGATTGGAAACCTGATGGAGGTAGGCCGCTTGGTGTTGGTCGGATATAGTTGACTTGTGCAGGAAGAGCCGTTCGCGCGGCTGGTGGAAATGGTAAAACGCGATCCGTTCCGTTATTTGGTGGAGGAGGAGGTGGTAAAGCAGTGCCACTCGCCACCATGGGAACACTCGGCGGGTGTCCCGAAGTCTTCGGCTCGGGACTGGTGGTTGGACGAAGCTGATATGCGCTGTGATATGGCACTTGGGTTTGATGAAAGCTTTGTTCTTGGTCCATGTATATTGGGGTACTTTTCTGTAGCTGAGGAGCTGGCGTCCAGGTCCTCCCAGAATTAGGAGGATAACTTGGTTGGATGAGGTGATCTGCCGATCCCAAAATGGGATAAGTCGATGTTTGGACTCCGTACTCAACGTTATCTTCAGGATATTCAGTGAAGGGTGCCATGGTGTAGTATCTGGCTGGAGCATATTGGTAATTAGAGACCGAATTGCTGCGTGAGTAGTAGCTTTCAGGAATAGGTGTATTGTTGGGAGGAATATATGAGTGGGGGCCGAACGGGGTGACCATGCGGCAGTTCAAACGGGAAGAGGCAGAAGACGGTTCGAAGTTGCTGAAGTCGATACTCTCCATCTTCATCTGTGCCTCGGTGGATGATACCTGCGTTAACACGTAAGTATAGAACTACCAGCATCGATAATTAGTGAGGAGCGTTACTTACTCGCAAAAACTGACAGTGCTCATTACCAGCGCCTTTACAATTAGTACAAGATTGACCTGTGCCTTGCTCGCCACTACAACGAATTTTGCGCTTTCGGCAACGGCCGCACTAATAGAACTCGATTAGTTTATGCACCCGAATTTGGAGAACTGTTCGACTTCTCAGCTTACAGCCACAGGAATCCTGCTTCGCGGTCGAGTACTATCCTGCTCAGCATGGTTGCCACTACGAGATTCGTGAGCTGGGTTGCGTCCGTATGGGCCTGACGGGATTTCTCTGTCGTGACTCAAGGCGTAGCCGTGTCCACGACTGTTGTAGCGACGGAATGAGGGCTCGTCATCTTCTCCATAATATTCTCGGGTAACCATCTAGTCGGAATGTCAAAGGGATTTAAAGTAGATGTTGGGTTCCTCGACTTACTTTAGCAAGTGTTGGGGTGATGAAGAGAAGACTGAGATGCACAGGAGGAGCGCTATCAAAGATATGGCTAAACGATTTTCAAGGTCCTTGAATGAGGAGCCCTGACTGCGACTTCGACTGGAGCAAGCGTCTGTTATATCGCGTACGACCGCAGGCCAGCAAACTGCAGCTGGGCACTGTCCACCGAAGTTTCCTCCAGCACTGATATGAGGCTAATAAAGTGATATGTGACAACCGCGATGGAAGTAAGCTACCATACAAGAATTCCACCAACACTGCAGGCCGCATCTCTTGAAGCGCTCTTGTGAAGCACAAGTAGATGTATCCGTATCTGACGGAAGCCTGCAGCTGACCCCCTCCCTCCCAGGGTCTTGTGCACACAACTGGATCGGTGTTGCTCCGGCAGATAGCCTTCAACAAACAGATAGACGGCCAGCGAGACAAAGGATCCTTGGCTAGCAATTTACAGATTGCAATTCCTCTGGTCCACTGAGACTGGCTTGGGATTTCCCTGGTGTATAAATGTCCGAGTGCTGGACATCTAAAACCGTCTTAGCTCATGAAACACTGCGGCGGCAGACAAAGAATCTTTGATATTGCATAGCCAGGGGCTTGCATTAGATACCAGGTAGTGCTTGATTGCTATTGATTTCTGCCATTCTCCAAAGGCGTGTAGTGATCTCCCCCAATCCCTTGACATTTTTCCCTTCTGAAAAGTTGACAGTCTTTTCAAATACAGGGACAACGCCGGGGAAGCGATAATCGACCCAGAAATACATAGAGCAAGCTGCGTGATATGACAGGTAACGAATGCTCCTAGACGGTAGTGGACTGTAGTGGACTGGCAAACAATTAGAGAAGCTCGGCAGCATTCAACGGCGCGGTACTACTGGCCAGCCAACATATGTTTGTGATACTTCGTAGCACTAGGTGAAGGGACGTCACCACAAGCTTGCTCATTGGAGGCAACAACATCCTCGAATGTACAGTACCTCGTCATTGCTGCAACATCTTCCCGTGCTGCTCTCGGGAGGTCATCGAGCAGGCTTACATCAGTCTGCTCTTAAATCAAACGGAACCTCCCAAGAAGCTCAGCCTTCATTACCGCCTCATGCTAAGCTAGGCCGAGCAGCGTCTTTGGCTGTTGAACTTACCATGGTGCATCGTATCTTTGAGCAAACTTCCTTGTTGACTTTCACCCACCCAACCTCGTTCGTTCTTAGAATTGTTTGCTACGTGACAACCTTCCAATCAGCCACGATGCAGCACAAAATTTGTCCGATACAATTTATCCACAGCTAAACGCTGTAGAACAAAGTTGTTGCATATGTGGCTGGATCATCTGCTTCATGGCGAACATTGCTTGGATGGGAGTGTACAGAGACTTAAGAGCGCTATGCGCAGCCAATCAAGGTCCTGAAATTGCACTACGTGGAGGTTACAGAAAATAGTAGGTGACCGGGCCGAGTATCACATACATGCCAGAAAATCCAACGTTCCTTCGCGAGATTCGATACAATGGGCTAATGCCCCGGAAATACTGCAGGATTAATACTTCTGTTGTCGATGACAGGTGCGGAGCAGGTACGACTCAGGGTGGCTTTCCACAAGCTTCTAGTCTTGCCTCTGGTTGTTGTGATGTTCACAACCTCTACATCTTGTCACACGAGGTTTCTGTGACATTGTTATACCGCATAAGATTCCAAAGGTGGTGGCGAGGAAGGTCGGCGAAGACCCATGAAGGCAGTATTCGGTATGCCGAATTAGCCCTCATAATAATTCGCGAGCTTCCTCGTGCAATCACGTCGAAGCTGCAAAATCTAGTAGCAAGGTCTAGCTGAAAGACCAGGCGAATGCTGACACGATGCTTATGATCTCCGTTCGAAGTATATGAAGGGCAGACGCAAAGACTAGACTTGACAAACAAGCCAGAAACCGAAGTCATCTAGGGCGAAACAGGCCAGATTACCAGAGTTAGGACGTTTGTTTTGAGTCCCGTTTGGTTATACAACGATCATCGGCCAGTTCTCGGCCACACCCGAGGGCAGTGGTAATGCTTGGATTACTTGAAATACCTTGATTTGATCATGGATAACGCTTGTCAAACACTTGTCGAAGATTTGATGGGGAATCTGGGGGAGACGGGAGGTTCTGCCCCGCCTCCTGAGAAGCTCTTGCTGCGTTACAGGCACTAAATTTCATCTCAAGAAGTTTGACATTTTTCTTCCAAGCCCCATTTTGCAGGCATGTGCCTTGTTGCGGAATATTCTTCCATGGGTTGACGGGATACAGCATCAGGGGAAGGATGCCATAGGTCCTTGTGCCACCAAATTGATGTTAGAAGCCGTGAAAGTGGATGACCAACGGGCAAGGAGAATTGACTGGCAGGCGGCTGGCGGATAGACTTCCAAAGACCTGGTTCGCACTCCCAGGGCAGATCGATGAATGAAGACGCAAAGAACATTCAAAATGATGGGATTTGGAGCTTTCGAAATACAGCTCAAACTCTGGTGTCCCTCAACGTGCCCCACAATGCAATGACCAGGACTTATCGAAGGAGGACGGAGTATGACAACAGATGCAGAGCATTGAAATGATGCATTACTGTGATACAGGATTGCTGAACAGCCTGCGCGAGAGTAGGAAAGAAGGTCCTCTTAAGTTCGAAAGAAGAAGATGCTTCTTCAGGAACCCGGAGTTCGGTCCCTAGGCCGCACATTCTGGTGGGACGCCAAATCCTAGCCAGGACCGCAATTTCTCCTACTTCGAAGTACGTTGCAGTAAAGACCCCGATCTGACTCGGGAGATCAGCCCATGGGATTGAAGTTCTTGGGGTCCTGGGGGGTGGGGGCGTCTTGAAGTCCAGATCGGCACGTGGTTTGCGGATTCAGAACGGAGCACATAGCTCGTGCCGCAGACGGAGCTTTTTGATCTTATGCTTGCAAACATGGAGGCTGTTTAATACCGGAGGGATCGGTGTATGATTCGTAAAAATATGTGGAGGAAGCAAAATCGTGTGATATTGTGGGAGAAGGAGAAGAAGAAGAATTAGAGAGAGAGAGAGTAGGAAACGAAAGACCAAGGTCGCTTAATCGTTGAACAAAACCCGGAGATTTCCCGACCAAGCGCGTGCCGCGGTAGCTTCGTGACTTCTACTCCGTAAGATATGGCAACCTGCCGGGTCACCATTCTCCTGCTTTGAAGGACTTCTTGTATCTTCACACATCTATCTTTCGACCTTGTTGTCAGTTGCCAACTATAGTGTGGCAGATATCTCGCGGCGACATGAGCGTCCTCCTCGAAACCTCGGCGGGTGATATTGTTATTGATCTCCTGGTTGACTATGCGCCCAAGCTCTGCGAAAAGTGAGTCAAGATCTCCGCCCTCTCTACTTGTTAAATAACTGAACACATAGATACTAAGATTTTCGCGATAATCTAGCTTCCTGAAGCTGTGCAAAATAAAATACTACAATTTCGCACCAGTCTACAACATACAGAAAGATTTCTCATTTCAAACAGGAGACCCAGTTGGACCAGATTCGAAGGATAGTGATGGCGGAACCTCCATATGGGGCCAGATAGGTGGCCCTTCGAAAAGAGAATTCACAGCAGATATACATCCAAAGTTGAAACATGCAGAGAGGGGTACTGTTAGTATGGCAACTGCGCCATCACCAAAAGATCCCGACGAGCGAATTGCGGGGAGCCAATTTATCATAACATTAGGGGACAATCTAGATTTTCTGGATGGCAAAGCCGCGATCTTCGGAAAAGTCGTCGAGGGTTTTGACGCCCTCGAGAAGATCAACGAAGCTTTCTGTGATGAGAAGGGGCGCCCACTGGTGGATGTCAGAATCAAGCATACAGTCGTCCTGGACGATCCTTACGATGATCCTCCGGGTTTGATTGAACCATCACAAAGTCCTGTACCAACGAAAGCACAACTTGCCACTGTTCGCATTGGGGAAGACGACAATCTAGACGACGAAAATGATATAGAAGCAGTGGAAAAGCAGCGACGAGAGCGGGAAGCTCGAGCTCAGGCCCTGACTTTGGAAATGGTTGGAGACCTTCCTTTTGCGGAAGTGAAACCACCAGAAAACGTTCTTTTCGTATGCAAACTGAATCCCGTCACGACTGGTAATGTTCCACATTTTACACATTTCTCACCCTAAACTGACAGTGCTAGATGATGACCTCGAGCTCATTTTCAGTCGTTTTGGCACAATTCTTTCCTGCGAAGTCATACGAGACAAGCGTACCGGCGACAGTTTACAGTACTCTTTCATTGAATACGAAGATCAGGCATCTTGCGAACAGGCATACTTTAAAATGCAAGGCGTACTGATTGATGATCACCGCATTCACGTCGACTTCTCCCAGTCCGTCTCCAAGCTGTCAGACAGTTGGCGTACGGCAACCAACTCGAAGCGACGCCACGGTGGGGGTGGATTCGGAGGTGTGAGCGGACTCGAAAAGAAGCGACAATACAAAGCTGCAGACTATGGTAGCGGGAGTCGCAGAGATAGATATGGAATGGTGCATGACGAGGATGAGCTACGAAAGAGACATGAGAGAGAAGGAAAATATGATTCAGAGAAGAGAGAAAGAAGTCGAAGTCGCAGCCCTCAACGAAGCCGGAGAGACTATGACTCAAGAGAAGACCGCAGGGGTGGTGGCGGCGGCAGAGATTGGAGAGAAAGAAGGGGAGGGGGAGAAAATGATCGATATGATAATCGCGATCGAAGAATAGGTAGAGATGATGGATATCGTGGCAAGTAGCACTACTTTATCAAAATACAAACTAATATGCCGAGTTTTCGTGCTATTCTGTGAACTACATGTCAAACCTATTGTGCACCTAAGAATGGTGTGAATGTAGGTACGTCAAGCGCCGACATAGTAGGCTAAACAAACAAATTATAGTACCGAGGTCATTCAGATGTTCGCAAAAGTGCTGGCAGCTCATCATTTACATAGCGCTAACATCTGACCCACCAAGGTAATCTTGAGAACGGCTTTCCAGATCGAAATATAGTCGCAGAGGAAACAATAGATTGGCGAAGGCTAAAGACTGATTGCCAATAAGCCAACGCCAGAGACTGGCAAAGTCTAGCCACAGCTGATCCTCTACTTAACTTTGACACTGATAGACACGCATCCTAACCTCACCGCAAAGAATGATTGTATATTTAACACTCTGAGCGAAGTAAATAGATAGCTTCAGATCGACTGCGTGAGATCTAGTATACCTTCACTCTTGAAAGTGGCTCGCTCGGCTATTTAAAAAGGAGCCAAATTGATGCTGCAACCAGATAGATACGGTCGCAGGCCGTTCCTATCAAGGAATTAAGTGTTGCCAACGCATTGTCTCTTCCAATAAGAGCGGGGTTCTAACCGGCGAGTCTCTAGATTCAAATGTACTTATCTGGCTCTATGACAACGGCTGAACGCTCTTCATTGTATCTAGCCTTCTTCCCCTTGACTCTGAACTTTGGCATATGCTGGCATGATTCACTTCCAACGTCCGCAGAGGTCTCGAGAATGACCCAATATAAGTAGATAGATATATATACATACTGCAAGTCCACTGCCAGAACGTCCAAACAGCAATCAAGCTCACCTTTCCCCCAAGCAGGCAGTGAATACTAAGCGAGAACCACACATACAACCTATGGGCCCAYTTCGGCTCTCGATTCACAGCCTCATATATTCTAATAATCTATSTACTCTCAACCAATAGGAACCTGGCCTTGTGGTGGGCCGTATGGGAGGGATCTAATGGACACTATCAGGGTTCTAGTCAACTTTGAGTTCGGGACAACTCTCTGCGGCGTTCCTTATTTTTTTGCCCATTTCGCAATCTCGCTTGCGAGTGCTGTGCATTTAGGGATTTACATGGTGAAGGATGTGGAATATGATGTGGAAGTTCTTTTGGGGTTCTGGGGAAATAGATGATATTGTGGTTATTATTGTGAGAAAAGGAGAAGTACGGAGGGTACACTTTACTTGATGGCAAGATTGATAGTGCTTCTGAAATCCTAAGTAGACTGACAACGGTGTTCTGGAAACCTAAATTAAACTTTACAAGCATGAGTTGTTCTGTCCACAGGGAGATGTGTGACGTGTGATTTCATATACAGTGGAGGAGATGATGAATCTTTCGGGAAAACTGTTGCCGGATCTGAGGAAAGGTGCGGTATTCTCAAAAGGTGAACTCTCACACTGCAATCACAGATGAAGGACCAATCTCGAACGCATGCTCGGTCAAATTCTAAATTAGGAATACAAAGACAATACCGCTCACAAAACGAGTGTAATTGGCCTAAGAACCTTCGCCATTTTGGGTAACATTAAATCCAGCTCTAGATCCCTCAAACTTCCTTGTCATGAGACACACACAGCTTCTGTTCTCTTGACAATACCATGCTTAGCTATTCAGTCATTCAGCCACTACTGCTCTTCGGGAGCTGTTGTTGCAGCTGGATCTTCTGGCATGGCGGTGTCCGTTGCTGTGGGAAGATCAATCGCACTTTCTGTAACTGGTGGTGCTGGTCCGCCTTGTCCTGGATTGTAACCCCCATTACCGCCAGCCAGCGTGACTGTGACATACAGTTTCTCGGTGATCGTCTGTGGAATGACAATTGGACAGTTGGGGGAGAATTGCCCGGTTGTCCTGAGCCTGGCTTTCCTGGAGAACTTCCTGGGGAACTTCCTGGCTGCCCTGAGCCCGGATAACCCGAGCCTGGGGTTGGTTGTCCTGAGCCTGGCTTTCCTGGAGAACTTTCTGGGTGTTCTGAGCCAGGCTGGCCTGATCCCGGATAACCTGAACCTGGTTGTCCAGGGTAGCCTGAACCAGAGCCGCCCGTAGGTTTGACTGGGCAGATCGTAGTAAGAACGGGAATCACGACTGTGGTGACTTGGCCATACGGGAAGTTGGTGACCGTTGGAGGGTATGACGTAACAGTCCCAGTCGACGTGCTGTATATTGTTGATATTGATGATTTCGGGGTGTCTGTTGGGCCAGTACCAGTTGGAGTAATTGGCCCCGTGGTAGGAAGTGTAGAAGTTGAAGCGGGTGGGATTGGAGCCCCGTCAGGGCCACATATACAGTTCAAGTCAGCGACCTGACGGCGGACTATGGCCCCTACAGTTGATGTAGTGTTGCTGACTACGCCTGTTGAAACAGGGAAATCGGTACTCGTTTCGACAGTGGACGTGGAATCACTTGGCTCTGAGCCTGGTGCGGAAGTGCTATTGCCGGTAGTCTCCGAGCTACTGGCTGAGTCCGTAGAAGAGGACAGATCAGTCCCCATTTCCATACTACTGGCCGACTCGGTGGAAGAAGGTAGATCAGTCCCAATTTCCATGCTACTGACCGTGTCGGTGGGAAACTCAGTACTAGTGTTAGGAATATCTGTGCTTGTTTCCGGCTCTGCGGTAAAAGTGGGAACATCAGCTTCTGGATCATCAGTGGAAGTAGATGTGAATGCTGTGCTGAAGCCAGTTGACGAGGCAATTTCTGTCGATGACGCGGAGACTGTAAGCTCATCCCGTCTTTCCGCGAGATGAATAGGTTTGGCTATGACCGTCCCGGATAACGCCAGACCAACGAGGACTAATACTCGAAGAGGAGCCATAATGAGCAATGCGTCAATATAACGAAGAGGTTAAGGGGAAAAGTGAGTGTGGGTGGATATTAACCAAAGGAAAGGAGGAAACTGTGAGGCGGATGAAGAACAAAAGCCCAATGCCCTAGTGGAAAGTGTATATACAAAGACGACTTAGAGAAGAATTGCACATCGGAAATGAAGCTTGCTACGGTTGAGGATCCTCTCCGAAGTGTCATACGATGAAATCCATTGCATTGGATCGAAGTTTTGGGTAAGACTACTAGGCAAGCTACAAGCCTCTTATACAGCCTTGTTGACCTTCGCCATGCTCCCTCGAAATTAGAAGGATTCAGCCCCAATGTGAACAATGGTAAGAAGCCTGGCGGGGTCTCTCAGACCACTGCAGTAGAACCGGCGCACCACCTGTATCTACTAGGATAGTCCGTGATGTTCATCCGATTGCTGTACGGTGACAAAATAGGCATAATGGGTCTCAACTCCGCCAAATATCTAAGAGGCGAAGTTTGAAAATTATCGAAGCGTTACGCAGAAATGTGCATGTATGGATTGTGATGTTGTTCTAAGGAGGTTGACAGTCGGCAAGCGAGGAGTGAGGTTGAAAATGTGTTACGTAATCACTCACATTAAGCGACATTGAACCCATCCGGTTCGGGACATGCTCGTGCTTCCGGGGAGATGCTTCTTACTCTGATTTTTTATTACGACGAGTACACTTTGATTGGCCCTCTAAACGGGAGCTCGCCATCAAAAATTGTTCGGCTCCCCTGTCAGAAGCTTCTTCGAAATCCTCATCTTAGTCCCTGCGTGAGCATGACTTGGTGACACCTGAGAACAAGACAATTAGTGGCCAAGCACTTATAAGCTTATATAGGAAATAGTTGTTGAGGCCGACGCGGCTTGAAAAGGAGACTAGTCCTGTATGACGGAACGTTGGCAAACTTTCTCGGCAGCCTCTAGCAAACCGTTCGGGGATTTCCCCTCATAGTCTTGCCGTTCGAACACAATTCCCAAGTTCATCGATTGTCGTCTTCTGGAAATCTGGGAATGAGAGTCCTCTACTAGATGATTGCAAGCCTCATCAGTTTGGGGTTTTGCGTTGAGTCACAGCCGCACACACGAACCTGTGGTCTCGCTTTGTCGAAAGTACGAGTTCCTAGGATACATATAGCAGTTTACAGCCCTACAGCTTCGCCGCTGTCGTAGGATTCCAGCTAGCTTGATAGCATCAATATGCTAGCCATGCGACCCTAAATCCTAATTTCCACAGTTTGAGACTGCTCGTAGCCCCCAAGCCACGAGCGAGTGGTTGGGACTTTGGGTGGCAGGATGCAAAACGTCATCTTTTACAAGCAACAAGCGAGGCTGCATGAGCATACAGAACGTTGCCTAGCACTACCATATTTAAGGTCCCGCGGATGATATTAGTCTTGTGGAAATTGTTGATGATGTGATGCGTAGAAATGTTTTGACGTCGTCTTGGACATTTCCGCAAATGGCGTTGACTTTCTCCTCTCAAATTTGAGCCAAAATGCCAAACTGATTTTGGTCCAATCTCTCGCCATCGACGTAACTCTAAATCGATAAGGGTAATTGGAACAAAAACAGTTCTCTGAGAAAATACTTGCTTGCTGAGTCGTTGGGAAAGAACTTATGTGAGCTCTTGAAGCATCTCCGCAACCCGATCATGTCTTTGAAAACTTGAAGATCAATATTGAGGTAGTACTGGCCTATTTAAAGATTCAAAATCAATACTAGCAATCCGTTCTCCAGATTCACTTAGCAACCATATACAAATTGTAAGCCTCGCCTTTTACCGAACGCGAGATTCGAGGAAGAGAAAACGAGCAAGCACTCATGCGGAGTCCCGGTGAATTTAAATCACCAGGCAGGAACGTGAGTTCGGAGATAGAAATGCTTTATTGTGAGGGTTGAAAGGGATTTGTTACTCTGCAAATGAAAAGTCCAGAGTATCGTCGAAACAAACAAACAAACGAAACAAAACCAATATCAAATGAGACGTGTGAAATTACAGTTGAGTGCCATTTCAAGCATCAGCTGTCACTGTCCGCAAGGCAGGCGCGTTGTGACAGAGTGTCTGAATGGTCACCATGGTTTGTAAGCAGAGTTACGACTTCAAAATGAACAAATGGTCCTATCTGGATTGAGCAACGCGGAGACTCAAGTGATCATATAGCACTGGTAAAAGAAGTATTAGGAGGAAACGCGATTAAGATGAAAGGTGGTGTCTTGGGAAGTCTCAGCCCCAACTTCAGTGTAAAACACTCCTGAGCTGGGTTCGAAGATTCCTCACCACCAGTGCTTGCTCTTCGTCGTGTCTTCCCCCCAAAAGCTATTCGCCACTTGATGTTCACGCTGCCACATCTCGTTACCGAAATTTCCCAGCTAGAATTTTCACTTATCTCGCGTATAGATACTCGCACATGTTCCAGAATTCGTAGGTCTTGTGAAAGAAAGCAGTTGTTGTATTGTATAGGCCCGAGGATTTCATTTAATGATCATGCCTTCATGCTCCAATGTAAATCCTTTCAAAACCATAAGGAGAGCCAGTGTGTGCATACAAAGACAAAGCCCATCCCGCAACACCAATTGCCTCCATCTCCAGCCAACACAAGAGGAAGAGACACATCTATGACTCCTTCTTCTTCTTGGCACCCTTGACCTTCGCCGTTCCTCTGAGTGTCTTTTGTCTGTTCTTACGTTGCTTGCCTGTATTTCGATCAGCATTTGTCTACTACCACCTTGAATCGCAGAGTCTGCGATAGAGCTCCACGTACGCTGTTGTCTGCTGGCCTTCTCAATCTTTGATGCGAATCCAACACGGACGAGTCTGTAGTGTGGCTCGAATTTCTTCAATGCCTCGGGCGAATCGTAGACCAAAGCGAATCCAGTTGTCTTTCCACCACCGAATTGAGTCTGGAGACCGAAAACGTTGACTTGGTCTTTGCTGGCCTTGTACATTTCGGCGAGCTTTTGGCGGAGGTCATCCTTGGAGATGTTGGCGCGGTTTGGGTGGAGGACATCACTAGATAGATTGCATCAGAATAGAATTCTTCTTCCGAGCCCCCAATGCGCTCTCGCGATGTCGATCCGTAGAACATTGTCGTACATAATTCTTCCACGCCTTGGATGGGGCAAAACTTACACGACCATTTGCTTGCGGCCGAGGAGAGGGTTGCGAATAAACTTGCGGGTTCGCAGCGTGACGGGTTGCTCACGGTCCGCCATGTTTGCGGTAGTGAGTCGATCGATCCGATATTCTGTCTTCGATGTATCGAGACAGAGATGTCGGTGTTGCTGGGCGTCGATAAATCGTTCGAGGTCGTTGTCGGGTGGAGGTGTGCGCGAAACTAGCCTTTGCCAATGAAAATGCGCTAGGCACGATAATGACTAAGCTGGGGCAGGATAATTTTTTTGGTGCGTGAAGGGTTGCAAGCCCTACTTTGGTGCCTCGACCATGAGGCAACAAAAGTTGACACCTTCGGCCCGCTTTCCTCAACGTGAGTTTCAGAAGCCATGTATTTATGTATTATCGAGGAAACTAGACGTTGTTCGTTCTGCTACCCACATGCAATTGATCTCATCTTAGAGGTGAGATGATTGGTTTCTACTGCGAGGAATATCGGTGATGGAGATGCAATTGTCGCCTGTTGCGGGCAAAGCTCTTGACCGATTCTGCCATCAGTATCTTCAATTGCAACAAGTCCTCGATTACCCGGCCAGCGAACATCTTCGCAACGCCTCATTTCAGGAATCTCTATACTCGAGGCTGTTTAAAGAAAACTCTATTCAACATCCTCCACCAACAAGATATCAACTGCAGGTTCTCAAACGTCTCGTCAAAGAGATTGAGCAAAGCATTCAGAATTGGGATGAAGAAGTATGATGCCCCAGAATCGAGTAGCACATGGCCAAGTAAATTTCGTTTCTGACCAGTTTCATTATTCAGGATTTGAATGATGATCTTTTTGATCATCTCTCTTCTCTAATTTCGTCTTCCATCCCCTCTGAAGCTACTGCTGCTCAACAGAAAGCATACGTAACATACTGCCTCTCCACTCTTCAGCCCCCATCAACTATTACCCTACATGAGGCACGTAGCCTCCTCGCGGCATCAGGAACTACTGGTCTTCGAACCTGGGAAGCTGCACTACATCTAGGCAACTATCTGGTCGCGAATCCTTCCATCATAGAAGGAAAATCCATCCTCGAGCTTGGAGCAGGAACGGGATACATCTCAATTCTCTGCGCAAAAAGCCTCGGTGCCAGCTACGTCCTCGCTACGGATGGCTCAGAAGAGATTGTCGAAGATCTACCCACGAACATCTATCTCAACGATCTCCAAGAGACGTCAACCATTGCCGCCAAGGAGCTGAAATGGGGCCACCCTCTCATGGGCGGAGAAGAAGCAACCTGGAATGGTGGGCGCAAAGTTGATGTGGTTCTTGGTGCCGATATAACCTTCTATGAGGCGGGAATACCATCTTTGGTTGCTACCTTTGGTGATATCTTCGACTTGTTTCCCGAGGTTAAAATCATTATTGCGGCTACGATACGCAACGAGATGACTTTCGAAAAGTTTGAAAAGACTTGCGCTATGTGGGAATTTGTGGTTAATGACATTGACTTCCCGGTGATCCAATCAGATTTACAGCAAGGTCCATTTTATGATGACCAGGTTCATATCAAACTTGTCTCAATTGCAAAGCGGTAATTTCCAACTTCCATTGCAAAGTTGTCTAGAAGAACAGCAAGTCAGGTGAGCATAAAGAAATCCTCGACAGTACATCTGGCCACAAGTTAAGACACATCGTTTGCTTTTCTTGTATTCCATACAAATCTGTTGGGTCATAAAATCGTTATATCGTAAATAGGTATTCACTACATGTAATAAAACACCTGCTAGCTGGTATCCCCCAATACCTCGCCTCAATCTTAGGTCCATCTTGATCTAACTCCAAAGAACCATCAACATATCTCTAAACTCCAACAGCTCCGCATAAGTAGGAAATAAAATTCTAAGCATACGTCACGATCGAACCAAGAAGTAACCGCGGCGTGTGTGGTCTTCTTATCGACCTTGAGCAACAGCACCAACATAAGCCTTGAGCTATATAATCTTCGTCACCAAAATCCAAAAACCCCAACCAAACCAACCCAAAATCCCACCCCAACACCCAACATCCTCACATTCCCCCCTCTCCTCCCCGGCGCACCAGCAATCTCATCGCCCCCAGGCAAAACCGGCTCATGCCATCCACAAGCCGAAGTAGCACCCCTTCACATCTATCAGCACTTCCTATACCTCTTCATCTTCCTCCCTCACATTCCCCATTTCCTTCCACAAACAAGAAAAAGAAGCGGACATACCTAGCCACACAAGTATAAAACGTAGTCAAATGCCATTTCTGCCTTAGACTCACCCCTTGCAGCTCGCCATTCCCATCCAGCACCACGTTTGGCGCGGCGGTGATAATTGGTTTCTCGACTCCCGTTGGTAGACTAGCTGTCGTCGGTTGAGAAGTCGGTGAGTTGAAAGTTGAAGCTGTTGATAGTGTTGGTATGGCTGTTCGTGGGGTTTTTTGATGAAAGCCGGCTTCGACAATCCCGATTAGACATAAGAGAAAGAGCCATGATATTTGTATCGGAAGTCTCATTCTTCGTGCTCAACACACCACGATGCAGGAATCTCGGCGGTCTGCAAGGAGATATCTTAGAGATATCTATGTATAGTTGCTCGCACCGTACGTGCACCCCTCCGATTCGCGCGATGAACCCCTCTTTAGCTAGCACCTTTCTTTTTTGTTGGGCTTCTTCCAACGCAGACAGAGTTTTGGAATACGCGATAATTATAATGCAATAAGCAGCCGTAAACTAAAATTCCGAAGCCAGCTTCTCTCAAAATAAAAATCACAAACCTCGTGAAAAACAAGTAGCATAAGAAAGGACGTCGCGCGCAGAAAAACCCATACTTTAAACTGTCCAAGGACAAAGGGAACCATGTGAGTCAAGATAGTTGCTGATTTGAAACAAATGAGTTCTTGTGAGGGTTGAGTGAGGTCGTAGGGTGGGAGCCCAGGTGTGGGAATCTGAAACGTGAGGTGGCAGGGTCGGGAGGTCGTGGCCATACGTGTGGCCAAGCGATAGACACAGCATGCAGGTTCTTTGGGTGGACCGGGGATGATATAATAGAGTTCTACCTGCCAACTATATGTGACGATAATCGTCAATTGTGATCATTAACGGCGTTGATCGGAGGAAGGTGAACGCAGCACGGAGAACATGACAACTCTTCAACTTCACGACTTGAATTATTCACGTTTTATTAGTGATTTAATCTCTTACAAATACAATCTGCTAATGAATCTTCCCCGGTGGCCAGCTCATTAGCATTAGGTCAATATACGGACGGACATGCATGTGTGCCCATACAAATGTCCCTGAAATCCAGATATTCTACAGTTCCACATCTATCAACCAAAAAGCCCGAAAATGAGAACGGCCATTATCTCGCGACAGTTTTCCTCCTGTTCTTATTCAAATTCGTTTGAGACGAATCTCTCAACCCAACACTAGTATGTCTTCTCAAGTTCTTCGGCTCGCCGACCCCCTTCGCACTTCGTCCATCATCCCACTCCTCATCATCACGATCTCCTAGCTTGTAGCCACGCTTCCTTTTTGGTGGAGATTGAATGTGAAGCTCAGGCTCGATATCGCTTGAGACAGTCAAATCCATGATCTGAGTTCCTGCTGGAACGACATACTGGGAGCCACGCGGTGGAGAAGCGCGCCTAGATCCTCGACGTTGTGAGAAACGACTAGGAGACGTTGTATTTTCCGACCCTCGACCGACTGACCGCCGCTTCCGCTGCGATGCCCTCGGAGTGGAATGGTCAGAATCTTCAGACGCCATCTCAGCAGTGCTTTCAAGTTTCTTTTTGCTTATGAGGGGTTTCCGGGGCTTTGAGGGCGTTGCCTTCTCTTTCCTTGTTACAGGCTGTGAAAGAGTTTTACTCGGCAATTCAATTGCGATTTGACTCGGGGAGGGGAACTCGAAGTCAGAGTCATCCGACGGCAAGTGCACTGCTGGAGTCGCCCTTTTAGAGGGCAACTTTGATTCTTTCTTGGGAGCAGTATAAGGCTTTGCAGGGTCTTCTTGCGAGCGATGTGATGATACTTCTGGTTCTGCAGCATCTCCCATCACTCCGTCACTCTTAGCAAAAGTGCTCATTGCGGCATTTGACGTCGTGCTCTCGTCAAAGTTGAATTCAGGCTGGTGACCATGATCTGTGACTTGACTAGTGAAGGACGAACCAACAGATAATTTCGGATACTCAACGCTGCTTGGCTCTCTTTCGTCGACACCATCTAAATTCATGGTGTTGATGACTTCCTCTGAGTCTGGAAAAGCACTTGATGTCTGCCTCCTCTTTGGCTTGTTAGCGTAGTAAAGGGCCTCTGTATTTGATTCTCGAGCCCTTGGTAATGTCTTAGGCCTGCGTTTCACAGCTGGTTTGGTGGGTGTTTTTGCCCTCGCAGCCTGCGCTGGAGATGTGGACTTTCTGCTTTTTAGAGGATGTTGCAGATTAGTTGGTTTAGCAGGAGACTTTGGCTTGTTTGGAAATTCTTCTGACTCGATCGAATCCGCCGGCAGCTTGTTTGAGCCAGGCAGACTCTTCCCAGAGGCTGTCGCTTGATCTGTGGGATTCCTCGAGCCAGTAGTCGTCTCGCCCAAGGGTTTCGAGTCTGCCATGACAGAAAGGAGTTCTTCAACTCTGTTCACTGGCTCTGCTATTGGCGATGAAACATTCTCATTGTTGTCCGTTGGTAAGATCACAGCTTCGGCATTGTCTTCCTGATCTAGAACATCTTCTTCACGTACTCCAACATCGATAGGTTCTTCGACCAACTCTTGATCCTCATCCTCATCCTCCCAATCGTCTTCCTCATCAACGGTGCGCCAACTCGATTGTGGTGGCTCCAACGTGCTGTCATGTGATTTTTGGGACAAATTACTTGCGCGTGTCATTACAGGAGAAGCTTTGACCGGTGTTCTGGACATTTGGCGTCGAGATGAACGTGAAGCTGGCGAAGGAGCTCCGCGTTTTGGTGAAGGGAACTCAGGGCCGTCTTCCTGTTGTCTTGGTGAGCTGTGGAAACCGTTAAACTTCGGAGAATATGATGAGCCGTGTTCAATTTCTGTCATGTCTTTCATGAGTCTTTCGAAAACATCAGCATCCGGTGTCTCCATACCATTAGGGCGGATGTCCCTCAGGATCTCGGATGGAATCGATCCCCGGAACCCGGCTTCCTTGATCATAAGTGAGATATCAGCTCGATCTTCCTCGGATACATCTCCAGGTCCACAACCAGCGTCCTTTTCAGGACTGGAGGGTTTTGGCGATCCGACTACAGCTGCAGGATCAGCATACTCCACGTCCGTTGCGTCTCTATGGACCAGATGCTCGGGAGTGAGCTCTTTTGCTTCTGTAGCATGTCCTCCGTCTGCTGTCGCACGAGGTTGGTCCCCTATGTTCGCCGAAGACTCGTCGGTGAGCACTATCTCCACTTGCGCATGTGGCAATGATTCTACGCTCTCTGTAATCTTGGTATTCAGAATGTCTGATTCAAGTGACTCTCCAACGCTTTTGATGACATCCTTCACGAGATTATCCACTTGGAGTAAGGGGCCAATATCTTCCGTAATTGAACCTTCTGCCTTCTTGACTACTCCCGAGGGCTCAACATTAAGGTCATTGACCAGAGTTTCCACTTGTCCCTCTTCGAGTAAATCTGCCTCCTCGACGATCTTCTCCGCTAAGCCTGTAGTCTGGGCAGCGTTTGGTACCTCAGTCTGCGTGTCGTCCAAAAAAGATTGTTCGACAGCATCCGAGTCTAGTACAGTCTCAGTGACATGAGAAAACTGTGCTTCAGGCTCCTCATCGTGGCTCGTAGCCTGGGTTACGTGAGATAATTGTGCCTCGGGCTCCTCATCATGACTGATAACTTCATGACTTAAAGTGACGGAGTCGTCGGTGCTTAAACCCTCCTTTGGTGGCGCTGTTTCCTCGAGTATGACGCTTTGCCCCTCATCTGTGAGAACATCCACTAGTATTTTGGGCACGCGAAGTTCGTTGAAAGTAAGATTCAGACTTCCACTGTCCTCTTCTCCGTCGTCTTCTTCATCGTCGGGCATCTCGAACTTCCCATAGATTCTCTCACCCGTGACCTCATCATATATCTTCTCTGATTGTATTCGGTCTCTTTTGGCAAGTGTCATCTCAAGAAATCCATCATCAGATACGTCAATGACAATTGCAGTTCTATAGCCAGATTCTACTGGCTGCCAACCTGTTGCTTCGGACATCTCCAGCTGCTTGAAAGCAATTATCATTCCAGGTTTTGCCGCGCCATCTAGAAGGTCCGGTAAAGATAACACATCCTCCGGTAGAGCCGCAAGATCTTCTGGACCCTGGCTAGCTACCGAAGACTGAGTGTCCTTCGAAATCTGTTGGTCTATCACACCCTCAAGATCATCCGTACGAACTCCGCTCATCTGAGTGGAGTCATCATAGTTGATCAGTATTTCTTGGGTATACTCATTCGATGCGTCCAGGATTTCATATTTATGTTTACTCTTCCGTCGTTTCGGGTTCGCAGAAGAGGTGCCGTCCTCGTAGTACTGTGGGTCATTCCTTTGATGACCATTGCGTCGTTTATTTCCTGCGTGGGAATATCGTTGTTGTGGGTCCCATCTTTGCTGAAAGGGATATGGTGGCTCGCTGAGCACAATACCCTCCTGGACACATTCGACAGCCCGAACAACATTAATGATTTCTCTCCATGACTCGGAAGTGGGGTCCTCGTCATCATTGGCAGCACTCAACGCCGGTTCCCTAACGCCAACAGTCTTCAATGGTTTGACGTCTTTCATGAGAGTATCACGAAGAGCATCTTCGTCTTTTTTCGACTTCGGTGTCCGAAGGCCCAAATTACCGAACAGCATTCTTTTTGCGGCCCCAAGATCTAGTTTAGATCTACGAGGGCTATTTTTCGAGGAGTCCACGGAAGTCTGCGCCAACTTTGCTGAATCAGGAGCATCCGCGCTGGCTTCTGGGGCCGTCGATGATCGATTTCCTATCGAAGTCGAGTCAAGATTAGGTCTTTGTGAATTCGACAGACCAGGTTGGGTTTCTGGGGAGGTAGAATGCGCGGCAGTCTTTTTGGACTCTCCAAGAATCTGATCGGATGGCTTTTCGGGGGCATCCACCATGGCGGGTGTCGGTTCCTTCTTCGCAGAATTTCCAACTTCGATTCCTCCAGAAGCCAATGCATCAAGTAAGAGTTGTCTTTCACGCTCGAACTCCATAGCCTTTGAAGATGGAGCTTCCACGGCACATTTAGAAGTCTGTGAATCCCTGTCACCATTGGATAGTTTTGAGGTTTTGTCTAGGTCTAATGCTCGAAATTGGGTAAGTGTGGTTCCTGCAGGCAAAATCCCAGATCTGACATATCGACGGAGGCAATTCAATTTTCTTGCACGCTCATTGCGTTTGTGAGTTGCTACTTTTCCTTCGCCCGGCAACGTAGGTTTACGACTACCTTCAGTCGTCGATCTACTGGAAACTTCTTCAGGTTCATCATCGTCGCTGGAGTCGCTTGAATCGCTAGAGTCATCACTTCCTGATGTAGAAGTATCCGAATCTTGCGCAGGTCCAACTCCCTTGGTCATGAGCGGTACATCGTCTTGTGTGATCTGAATCTCGTCTGGGTTCACTGGCACAAGCTCTTCCTGGCTATCAGAACTTATGGAAGCAATACTCTCGTCGTCAGACGAATCGCTCCCGCTACTACTTGTGTCCTCCTCAATAGCTTCTGCTATGAAACTACCATCATGATCATCAGTCCCATCACTGGAATCGTCACTCGATTCCTCACTCGATTTGCTCGAGGCCACCCTGTCACTGGATTCTTTATCAATGAAAGGGGTAGAAGTGAGACCTTGCGAGAACGTTTCTTCAGGTGAGAACTTGATCTTGTTGCCATCCAAGGAGACATTCTCCCTTGCGTTGGAGTCGCTTCTGCGAGGAGAGCCTTTCAGAACATCCGCCATGAAGGATAGAGCTCGACCAGATTTTATCGAACCCGCCGGAAGACCTTGCTGATCGAATCGGCTAAACGCGTGTGGCACCTCTGGTTCAGACCGATCGCTCTCTTCGTCTTCCAGAACTTCTGCCGACCTCTTTCTTGATCTTGGTTGGCTGGCAGGCGAGGAAACACTTACTCGGGGAGAGCTTCGTATCGAACTTGATTTTCCTTTGGGAGTAGATTGGTCGAAACGCTCTTGTAGACATTTAGTAAGAGCACTTCTTGGTAGAGCAGGGTTGAATCCATTTGATAACGCATTCCAAGCCGTCTCCACATTACCTTTCGCACCTAAGAGAACATGCTTGCAAACGCCCAGAGTAGAATCAGGAAAAGAAGCCTGCAACTTACGGATCATTTCTCGGTCACTTCGACTGGACACATCCGCAAGAGCTTCCTCGCCATCATCCTTTCTGGCAGCATCCTCATCGCATTCAGGTGTAGAATCATCATCAGAAGCGTCTTCGCCGTCCGCGCCCTTCTGGGCTCGTTTGATCTCTTCTGCTTCTTCTAGAAGGCCTTCGAGCTCATCAGCCATAGACTCGTCGTCTGCGGAAGAAAAATTTTCATCGTCGTCAGAGCTAGAGCTACCAGAATCCTCCTTACTCTCATCATCCATGTTTTTATCTCCCTCGGACAATAATTCTCCATTATGTTGTGCATCTTCGTTGTCGAAATCTGCATGTAGGACCAATTGTCGCTCAGTAACCTCAGATTTGTCTTCCTCTTGCTTGAGTGCTAGCCAAGATCCATCATCGTAGTCATCATCGGTTTCCTCATCAGGTACTGTAAGCCTTGCCCGTTTCCGGGGTGGTATCTGGAATTCCGGTCGGGCACCTGGACGAAATCGTAACAGAGGTCTCCCGAGCGCGAGGCCATCAACCAACCGTTTCCCGTCGTCTGATATTTGCAGTCTCCCAGATACTCTTCTCGCTTTGATATCGTTCGACATAAGTGGGCGGATGCTACAGACGAGTTAGCGTGCTCTTGAAGGCGCCGATGGGGTGCATTACAGGACTTCGTCATCTTCCTTGAAAACTTTCAACACCTCTTGGAAATGCAGGCATTCGAAGTTGACCCCATTGTTGCCTTTCAATTCAACGGCATAATCTTCCAATCCCCAATCACCGGATTCGATGGGTATGATTTCATTTACTTTCTCGATCAGTTGGAAAATTGTTGGTGAAGATCCGGCATCGATATGCCAAATTATGTTTGTTGCGGGAAGAGCATTTCGCTCAACCATGAGCCGCAGCCTCATCGTGCTGTTTGCGCCAGAATTACTAGTTGTGGGGGAGAGAGACAATTCGAGATAATGCAAGAGGAATTGTGGTGGACGTGACGCGAAGTGGTGGCAGCGCTGCCGCGGTAGGTTCGCGTTAAGCACCCTGGCAGCTCTGAACCTGGTCGGGATACGGCTTTGTCATCAATTAGACGAAGGTGATGGATCCCTTGCCAGCGTTCTAGGGACAGACAACGACAAGTGCTTAAATACTTAAGTACGTATGTACTCGAGTAATGTTGAAAGGTCATATTCAGAGGGCTCTCACCAAATTCGGACTGTGTTATACTTGCATATAGCCGCCAGTCTCTGCTTAAGCCGCGAATAAGATGGACTGTACGAGGAGTAATTGGGTAAAACTGTAAACATAAATCACATACCTGTAACATAATATTTCCCTTGCCAGCCTCATTTTACAGGGTAAATAAGATAAGCAATCAAACAGTTCCTCACAAATGTCTCGAGATGACTTGGAAGCACGAGTGCTGGTGAAAGAAATCAGCTAAATTCTTGGTTTCGATTATCGCCCCCAACGGAGGTAGATGGGATATGGAATAGACAATAGGACAACGAATGGCTTAAGATTGACAATTTCGTAATTTCATTGGAATTTCATTAATTGCTTCTGACAGTCATAACCTGTTGCCTGCAACTTTGAGGCCGAGATGAAGCTGGTTGGCGAAATACCCAAATCCTCCGGTGATTCGGGTTCGCCTTCCACCATACACATATCCCAAGACTGAATGTCATCGTCCTTCACTGCATCCATCCAACTCAGTCTCATCAACACAACCTCAAGAAAGCCATTTCTCAAACCAAGAGATAGCCTGACTCTCCGCCTTTCTCGAACACTCCAACATAAACTCATCCTTCGGATCACTTCTGACCGCAAATCCATGTTTCGCCCCTGCAATCGTAACAAGCTCATGATCTCCCTTCTTCTTAACTTCAAGCACCTCTTTCATATCCGTAATCTGCTTCCGCGTCAACATCATATCCTCCTCGCCAACACTGACGCTAATCGGGAGCGACACAGCGTTGACATCCGTCGGCAGAGATAACATGCTAGGGTGTGCAGTAAATACGCAATCAACAAGTGACTTAACACCTCCATCCGATCCATACCTCTGTGACCGCGAGGACGGGTGATCAGCGGCAAGAAGGAAGCAATAACGGCCGCCCCAGCAAAACCCAGCTACGCCGATTTTCAAATCGCTGGTTTCGAACGGCGGGGGCTCGCTGCGAATCTTCTGGATGAAATTGAAAATGCGTGGTTTGCAGACCGCGGTGCGGGTTTTGAAGAGCCAGGTTGTGAGGCTGACGATCGTCTGTACTAGCCATGCCGGCTTGGAGAAAATTGTCGTGGTCCATGGTGCGGGTGCTTTCAGAGCTTCCATCTTCGCCATGCCTTCTGGAGTTATTGCACTACCTATTGCATGTGAGAAAACGTGATGTACAGCGTGCGAGGTACCAACCCATCATGAAATCCGGCGTGTACACCACAAAACCGCCCTTCTTGGCATAATTGTCAGCCAGCAGCCTGCTGTTGGGGATTGACCATCCGAAAGCATCTGATATGACGATTATAAGCCCTTTTGGTTTGACGCCAGCTTCTGGCTCTGAGACGTAGGTTGGGATGCCATGGATAGTTGTCACGGTGCCTGTCGGGGTCCCTTCGTGGAGATGGCCGCTGAAACAATCACTACAGACTCCTGCCATCATTAAAAACGAATGTGTACTTTTGTTGTCCCAAAAGGAAGTAATGGGTTGAGCAAACCAGAATGTATGAGTTGATGTTGGACTTAAGTAGAGGCTCACGAGGATCGCAAACAATATTCTTAAGATACCCGCACGGACCCGTAACAAGCTTCAAGTCCGAGCGTAGGGGTACGGGTACGGATCAACCCCACCGATATCAAGTCTTGGCAGTGAATTGTGGATGTCCACCCTAATTGAGCACGAGTTCTCACTATCGATTGGATAACTAGTGAGGCAGTGCGGGAGATAGATATAGTATTGTACTATAATCTAACTTAATAGAGACCTAAATGTTTGCTGCTGCCTTCTTAGAATAGACAATAGTTAGCGTCGTCTTCTCCCCGTAACCCCCACTCCCAAAGAGGAGCATTGAGCGAGTCTCTCGGCAGAGTCGCTGTAGCTGGACTATAGCTCGACGTATCAGTTCCTTGTTCCACAAGAGTGAGTGTATTCAATTCTCAAGAGGCTCTGTATGAAGCACTCAAATAATATGGGATTCTGTCGTGAGCCGATAGCTGGCTGTACCCCCACTACAGCCAGCACAAGTGGGTGAATTGGGACTATCATTCTGAGAAACCTTCCTAACAGGGGCTATAATTCACTAGATTGATTGACGGAGCCGTCGTTGGAGATTCGTCGAGACTCGAGTATTCATGATCCACAGAAAAGACATGAGTTCAGTGTACTACCGACCAAGTTATGACACAAATGAATGGGGCAGGTCATGAGATCTCACGTTCGCTCGAAGTGGTTCAGCTGTGTGACATAGACATTCGGGAGCTCCCGATAAGTACCATCTACTAGTCGTAATGGCGATCATGCATTACGAGGAGATCGTGGGTTCAATTTCCATTATCGAAGTCTGCATCATCGAAACAGTCCATTGCTGTCAGGCAGACTTCCATATTGCAGCTTGTTCTTGTAACGACTCTACTCGATGCAGGGAAGCATACACACCTCGCCGATACACTCAATCCACGAGTTCGTAGACAATAATTGACACTTCTCTGATGAACCACACCATCTCTTCCAACCCGCTTGCAAGAGTACTGTTTTACAAGAAAGTCAGCATTCGCTTGCATTGTGAAGGCAAAACTTGTTTCCACATGCATGAATTTTGTCAGACAATTTGAGAAGATTTGTTATTGCGGTTTTTTTAGGCAGAGCTGTTCTCTAGTCGCAGGAATTGGCCTGGTGGTAGAAAAGAGCTACTATGGCCCCGCGGAGTCATCATGTAAAGAGCTAGAGAATCTCGTGAAGAGGACAATGGATTGCAACATACCTTTATTAGAGACATTGTGATGCTTCAAACTCGATGCTCAAAGGTTATATCCTGTACTAGGACACGCGAATTATCACTCTTCAAGGTTTACCTCTCCTCCCCCGAACTTCTCTTAATTTTTCGACCCTTCTCTTATCTTCCTCGAATTGCTTGATCAACTCGCTCTGTTCCTGTTTCCTCTTCTCACGAACCTGGAATCTGTAGAAACCCTTTCCTTCCAACTCCCTCCTCTTCTTCTCCTCTTTCGCCTCCATCTCGATTCTCTTCTCTTCAACATCCTCCCGCCTTCCAGGCCCAGATCTACCACCTCGTGTGACAGTAACAAATCCGTCCCCATCTGGTACGTTCCTCATCTTGCTATCTGCCTTTTTCTTTTCTTCTTCCCTCGTGTTGAAAATCGTCATATACGCGTCCACATTCATCTGCAACGTATGCACGTCTGGATAACGCAACGCCTGATGATTCGAATAACGAGCGCTTCCCAGTGGCGCTACCTTACTGCCGATTCCTGCCCCCCAGACCGGGGATCTTTCTGGCTTCGCCGATTTGCGAATCTTGCGGGCGGCTTTCAACACCGCCTCTGCACTCTTTGTATCCACGAGTACAACAATTGCTGTGCTGCCACTTCGATGTAACGGTCGGTCCCAGATCTCTGGCAGAGAGTCGTCAAGTTCCAAGCTCGCGTCATCTGTGCCCCGCTTCCTTTTCCTGCTTGATGGCACCACGTCTGACGAGGGTACCGGTTTCCTCTTTTCGCCATCAAAAAGAACATCTTCGACGCGGCCTGCTGTGCCAAGCAGATCCGCGACAAGACCAGTTATATGCGTAGCAGTGGCATCAATTGGAACATTGACGAGAAAGAGACTTCGAGTGTCTGCTTCCGATGGAATTTTGGGTGTGTGCTTTTGGAGATAGAGAGTATGTGTCGTGGTCTTTGGGAATGCGGGTGTGAGGGGGAGTGTGAGGGGCAGAATAGTGTAGGATTTGATGGTTGACGCCATATTGGTGTATTTCTGGAGGCTTCAGTCAAGAACTGCTCATACAAATCAGAGGAAGATCCTGCTGCAATTTCGACGAAGGAGTTGTGGTAGACTTTTATTGCACCTCGCTTTTCGAAGTTTCTCCAAGATTTTCGCAGAGGATCTTATCTTATCTTAGCTTGGGACATGACATGGCGGTCCGTGCGCGCGGAGCTGGCCCCAGCTCCAAATTGGATGAGATGGACAGGAACACAACGACAACACAACCGCATCCACCTGTTATGCTTCTACAGAATCTACATTTTCTCAATTTTTTCATCATCAGTCGATTCACTCAAATCAATTCTCGGTGCTGTATCAACTCATGTCTGTCTGCGCATTCTATCGGTTGCGATTCAGCCCGTCACTTAACGTGAGGCATGACCCGATTTCACGCCATCTCATGAATTGAGCCATCCTGAATTCACATACTCCGCCGCCTCCACAACATTGTGTCGAACACGACCGAAGTACTTGCTGATCCGGTCAGTGTCACTTGTTTATGGTCCAAATGACCGAGAACATGCAGGCGGTACGTGGCGCTCGCTGTGAACACCAAATTTTCAGCTTTCAAAGCTAGAATTTCACCACCTTTTCGCGAGTAGGATCGCCAGCCATACGACCCTTCTCCAAAGTCAATCCTGGCATAACATGGCTTGACCTGCTATGTCTACTTTGTACCGGATTTACGGGTTGATGAAAATAGTCCCTATGTAGTACAAGACCATATCTCGAGTTCACAACAGCTTGCTTGGGAAGATATGTGTTTGATTCGTCTACTCGACCTGCAGAGTATTTAGGCACGTATTGGTATGCCCACCCATACTCGGAAGCTAATGAGCGGAAGTAATTGAGCTGTTCGGTAACTGTGAAGTGTTTACTTCGAGGAGTTCGAGCGGCTATTTCGCGAGCTTCTGGGAACCAGGCGCCAGCTCACAGCAATGTTAGCCACCCGAACCTGATTCCAAGGAAGAGAATTTTCTCGTGTATCTGTGGCGAATCATATGCCAATTATTGTTTCTGCTATTCAATGCGATGTGTTTCATTGGACTGCTATTGAATATTACGTCTTGGTCACTTTCGCGGAAGTCCGTTGTGGAGCCCAATGTTGTTCCTGATATCATGCTACTTTTAAGACACAAAAGCCTGTCGTCTGTTCATCTGACATTGCTTTTGAGCCGCATTGATTGGATGTGCTTTTCTGTTATATTTCTTTTCTCAGCCTACTAGACAGACGGGAAATTTTCGAATGTGGCTCTTGCTAGCCCACTTGCATGTTTGTCAGGATATAAACATTTCTCGCCGGCTCTTTAACTGCAAATATATATCTCTATGGAGCCATGTATCGAGCCAGGAAGTCTTGTTTCCTCTGATCGATCCAAGCGGCTCGTTTCCACACCTTCAAAGATGACCTCCAGGTAGATTTGGCAATGCACTTTTCCTTCACGATCTAGGCTCCTCTGAAGGATACACATTGATCTCTCGCAATGTCTGTGCTACCCACCATATACGAAATTGATATTCAGGTACCAGACTTACAGAATATCATTGGATGCCTACGTCGGAAAAGGAGCTGAACAAGATGGCTCACCAGGTCACTTCTCCTCTTTCCTTGGCTACATAAATCATACCAAACCCCCGTTCCAAGTATCAAAATCAAATTCATATCTCACTCGATTTCTCTGTCTTCTTCCTGGCTTCCTCCGCGCAAACAACTGTCGTGCCTACCTATATGCATTTCTCCAACGTCGTGTTTGTCTTGGCCATTAGTGGTGTCCAAGCCAACAGTCTCACGGACTATGTCACTGGGACGTATAACAAACTCAACACCCGAGTTGCTGAAACTTATGATAGTATCAAGCCTAGAATCACCGAAACCTACGATACCATCACGTCCAGACTTTCCCCTCGGAAAAATGACTGCCCAGCAGTATGGAACAAGATCGTCCCAGAACTAAAAACAATGTTCTTCGATCCCACAACCAAGCAATGCAATGACAACGCCCGCGCCTCAATCCGAGCCGCCTTCCACGACTGCGGAGCCTGGCAAACCAGTAACGGCCTCACCGGCGGCTGCGACGGCTCACTCATCCTCTCAACCAACAACTCCGAGCTCCTCCGCAGCGAAAACAACGGCCTACAACTCATCTCCTCCAAACTCCTCGCGCTCACCCAAAAATACAACACCACATCCACTCCCGTGGGTGTAGCAGACATGATCCAATTCGCCGCCAACATCGCCATCGTCACCTGTCCCGGCGGCCCGCAGATCAAAACCTACATCGGCCGCAAAGACTCCACGGTCCCAGCACCTAACAACCTCCTCCCAGACGTTCACGCCCCACCCGCAGATCTCTACGCGCTCTTCCTCGCTAAGGGCTTCAAAGCCGACGAGCTCGCCGCGCTCCTAGGCGCGCATTCTACGTCACGACAATTCCATATCCCGGACGCACCGGTCGGCGCGCCGCAGGATAGCACGCCTGGTCTATGGGACGTCAAGTATTACGCAGATACCTTGACGCCTCCGCCTGGCGTTTTTGTGTTCCCGAGTGATGCAGGTTTGGCGCAACATCCGGTCGTTGGGAAGGAATTTAAGGGCTTCGTAGGCGGACAGGGGAAGTGGACGAGTGCATTTGCTAAGGCGTAAGTTCCTATCCCATCGACACCGGAGAGCGGCTGTTTTCTGACGCACGGCTGGGATAGGATGGAGAAGATGTCGCTGCTTGGAGTCCCGAATGGGAAGGATTTGAGGGAGTGTACGGATCTAGTCCCGAAATCGAGTGGGTCGGGTGGGAAACGGGATTTGTTGGCGCAGGATATATGGCGTGCTCACTAGGATCGAAGGCAGACGCGTTGGATGGGCTGATTATATAGAATGAGGTCTCTCACTTTGGCGGGCCTGGGCTGGGAGGTTTGGATATGGTTTGATGGTCTTTTATTGAGATACTGCCGCGTAATGTGGAGATTGATTAATTGTATGGATCGTTTGCAGACTTTCGCATACCATACTTCTGATTTAACCCAGACCCACGCACCATCCCTCATTACAGGTTTTCCCCCTCTTCCCTCTTCCCTCTTCCCTCTTCCCTCTTCCCTCTTCCCTCTTCCCTCTTCCCTCTTCMCTCTYCCCTCTTCCCTCT
>QYAH01000118.1:0-82288 GCA_003988945.1 Chaetoscypha palmicola | reverse complement strand
CCCCCCCCCCCCCCCCCCCCCCACTACTTCCAGTACGCCCCACTTAGAATATATGTGATTGATATATGAAAAAAGCACTATTTCTCCAACGCAACATTCAGAGAATGGATGGCTTCATGGTCTAGTGGTATGATTCTCGCTTTGGGTAGGTCAGTCTTCGGATGGGTCACTATGTGAGAGGTCTCCGGTTCAATCCCGGATGGAGCCCGCCTTTTTTGGAGTTTTAACTCCTGCCGGGCAGCTGCGAAAAGCACAATTTTAATTTCTTCTACCTCGATCCAGTGTAGAGAACGCTTTCCTTTGGACGATCCACTCGCAATGGCCACATACTTGGGGTTGCAGTATTCTCATCAAAATCAGTTGTTCCTTGACCGAGGCGAATGGTGCTGATCTAGAAAATTGTGACTATTTCTCCAACAAGCACAGTCCGATCGAGACAAATAGTAGAAGATCCCAAGACACTTCTAATCTTCCGAACCTAAGCTCACTTGGGAAGGAGTGTGATCTCGCCGCCCATTGACGTTACTATCCTCTGTGGCACTTTAGATTTTCAAAACAACGGCGGTATTCGACAGCGACGAAGACATGATACCGATGCATAACCTCGGGAATCATCTCCAGGCTGAGAGTGCCCAACAAGGGAAATTTGGATAGAGTTGATCAACGACCAACACTCGGATTTCATTATTTTACTATGTTTAGGTCTTTTGTCGTTTCTTCTTCGACGGTAATCTACTCGATATTGAGTGATCTACATCGTCATGCAACTCTTCTCGTAATTGTTCTGCAGCACCATCTATTTCGGGATCGTCTCCTTCATCCGCGTTTGATTCCACTTCGCTATCATCGTCTTCAGAATTCAGGCCAAATGCAGCGTCTACATCACCAGCAACATCTTGCAATGTAATGCCGCCGTCATCATCGCTGCTGAATCCTTCAAAATCTTCCTCGTCAACTTCAGCATCTTCAACACTTGACGCAGGGACGATTGAAGTGTCGGCAACGGAGGCCTCGTCATCACGTTTCCTCTTCTTACCCATTTCACCCAGCCTACCAGAGCGGCCTTCAACGCCAGTTTTGTTATCATCAGTGCCATCCAGTAGAGGCGGTGGAGTGAACCAAGGTATTTTCCCTCGTAGAAAATCGTTCAATACCATCTTGGCCACACCATCAACATCTGGTTCACCACCGTGGAGCAATCTACCACCTTTTCTAGCTAGCAGCTCTAAGAATTCAATATGATCGTTGTAACCCTTGATCTGATATGTTCTCTCGATGTGTTGCGGCTTCGTCTTGATCAATACAGCAGGAATGTATTGCTCAGGATTTTCAACATTCTCAACACGAACCACGCCTCTTAGCAGTATGTCTTGCGGCGTATCAGAGTTGCTGGGAGGTACAACACCAGGACAATCAATCAGATATATCCGCTTCATTAGCGTAATGTATTGCCAGATCTTCGTCTCTCCTGGAATTGGCGCCACCGTGCATACTTTTTTATTTCGTAGTGTGTTAATGATAGAGGATTTCCCAGTATTGGGGTAGCCGATGAAGCCAACTGAAACCTGTTTGCGGTCGGAGTGGAGGGAGGAGAATTGGCGAAGGAGTTGAATGAGGGAACCTTTGCCAAATGAATTTGTGATGGAGGCGTGGAAAGCAAGTGTAGGATAGTCTTTCGATAAATACCGTACCCACGATGCCTGCGATTTGTTAGCACAACGTCGCAACATTTTCCCCTTCCGATCTTAAATATGTATGAATCATTACTAAGAAAACCACTGCAAGCCACTATTGTGGGGGTAGCCTTCAACTCAAACGAAACAGAACCAGACTCTTTGCGATAGACTCTCCAAGACGGCGAGCTATCTACTCAAGGTGGTGAAACCAAAAGCGGCGAGAATGGAGTCAATCTACCAAAGTTGTAACAGACAATCTTCCATTGCGAATAGCATATAAATGCAGAAGGCGCCTTGACTTAACGATGGAACACAAAAATATGACGGTGAGGAAATCAATACGTACAGCAACACCAGTAGGCACCAAGTCACACTTGTTTAGAACGAATATCAAGTGTTTGTGTGGCGCCTCCTCTTTAATATATTTTTCGACGCTACGACATCGAGTTCCCAACGGGTCTCGAGCGTCGAGAACGTGTATGACAACATCCGAAGAATCGATGACCTTGTACAGCTCGTTCCATATCCTCTTACTTTGGCCCTTGCTGAAAATCGCTTCCCGTGCACTGGTAATGTATCCATGATCTGGAGCCACTGCTTCACCAATGGCTTCTTCGTCAGCAGCAGAATTTCCACTCAGCAATTTTGCTTGGTCAAGTCGATCGAGGTACGTGTCGTGGGACTTCACGCTATCCTCAGCAAGATCTTCAAGTGAGCTGACCCCTAGTCTCACTCTCTTTCTCTGTGCTTTGGGCCCGAAGACCTCCCCGAATGGCGAGGTCTCAACGGTCATCTTTGCTTGATGTTGTTTGATACCATTTTTCCCCTGACCATCGCGGATCAAGCTCAGTGGCAGCTTGTTACTCTTCAACAGTACTGAGTATGGGTCGGATGCCCTCTCGGCCATCGCTTCTCGGAAAGAATTGAGCGCATCCTGGCCGATAACTCTAGAATTGGTAAACCATTTGCGGTTGGGCTCGACTCGGGCTTGAGGAACTTGACGACTCTGGAATGAAGCAGATTTTGTAATGTCACCCGATGCATTCCTCTGCGCCTTGCCATCTTTGAACATGTTCAAAGTCTTCACCTTCTTCGCAGAGCTGAAATAATCTCGATCAGCCCCGCATGATTCAATGCTGGTGCAAACTTACCGATAGAAATTCTCGCCCTTGACCTTGACATTGGCCATGCCATCGCTCACTTTCCCCTGCCGTACCTTACGCGCAGCTTCTTTCTTTCCAGTACCCATCGTGAATTGTGGGCGCGCGACGGCGCTGGAAGCTTTAGTGGTATGAAAAGTATGTGAGGTTGGATAAGAAAAGGCCCGGGCAGATATTTTTTTTTGAAGGGCACTGAAGTCGTGTGGCTGAAGGTGTGGCGTGAGGTCCGTGCGAACGCTAAGAAGTCGCGCCCAAGTTTTAACCTCAACAACGACCTCGAGGCGGAGGTTCTAACAGTGCATTCTGTCACTCAGCAGTGATAATCGGCCATGCCTCCCCCATTGCCTAAAAGCTCAATTGGAGCTTTAGGCCATTTCAGGTGTCTCAAAGCTAGCAACAGTCGCTCATTCAGCACGTCAGCCACCGTATTCTCCATCGGCCCAGAGAACCCCAGGTTTATCGAAGTACCTGTGTCAATTCAACCACAAGCACCCCCAAAAAGAATAATCAAGGGCGTTCTTCCAATACCTAGAAATCTGTTCCCAAAGAAAGAGGGCGTCAAAACGTCACCCAAAACATCACCCGAGTACTTCGCGGCGACTATTCAAAAGCCCCAAAACAAGAAAAAGCCCGAGAACGAATATGTTGCTTGGAAACGAGAGATGGCGGGAGTGAGGAGGAAGAATTTGAGGGAAGGATTGCAAGCTTTACATGCGAGGAAGCTGCGCGCCGATCGTCAAGTGGCTCATCGAGGCCAATATCATAGCCAATTACGAGCAGAGAAGCTTCAAGCACCGCAGAGAGAAGATGAGAGATTGATGAATCCAACCATTACACAAGCGACGAGTCAACTTCAGCTAGGTGCTGTTCCAGATCCTGGGCGTAATGATCGAATTGCGGCAAAGAAGGAGAAGGTAGCGACAAAGGAGGCTATTCGAGAGGAGGCACGAAGAAACGCCCTACACACTTTATACATGCATGCTCGTACATTCATAACCACAGAAGAACATCTGGACGCCACCATCACCGAGATCTTCGTTGAAAGGCCATGGGACCGCGACGGCATACGCAAATCCTCCAGTAACAACATTTGGGACGCTGAGGGACAACCGCAGACCGTCCAGGAGATGCTCGCGGATATCAATAGCAACCAAAATACTGCCCTTGCCCGATACGCTGGCCCTGCACAAATGACCGGCAAGAGGATGAAGAAGATTAGCGAGGAGTTGACCGGCGGGAAGATGGACTGAATGGTGGATGCCAAATGTACTGTATAGTGTTATATGTTATGGAAGCTCTCGAATGTATAAAGGCCTAGAAACGACTCAGAACTAGACGTTACCACAATTTTGCCGAAACTTGGTGTGAAAACTCTTCAGCTTCCGTTCTGATTGTATTTGTAATTCTGCTCAGATTATGTATCGCTTGAATATAATACCAAGTTGTCAACGCGGCAGCTATGCTGCGATTCTCCAGCTCCGTTGTATGATGGCTCAACGTTTGCTCGATTTGTGATCATATTCGCCGAATAGCAACGTTAGATTTACACTTCTTCTACGAGGCTCACGGGAATTCAGTTACACGTTCGCCATCGATGTAAGATCTTCAAACCAAAAGTCGTTGACCACTTAATCGCTGGGGAAGATTTGTCTCCAAGCTTGTATCCTAATAACACGACTACCAATTGCAATTGTTCTCTGAAGGAAGTAGATTCAAGGTGGCTTAGTATCACCCAAGTCGGCATATATCTGCTTTCATCCCATGCTGCGTCTTGTTCTTAGTGATCGAAGTCTATACTTTCGATCAACTGTCGTCATTTATCTCCATATTACACATGAGCTTCTTGCAACGCTATTGGTGAATTTCTCATAGCCACTCCTGGCGGATGGGAGCCAAGTATGCGTTGTCTTTTTCGTTTTGTATGGTTTTGATATTGTACGCCTATAATCCAGGCAAAAGTTGCTTCCCAGATACGTTGAAGGCGCTGGTCCCTGAATAATGTCTTGATGGTGTAGGACCTCAGATCACAATAGTGAGACTAGTACAATCTGGGCCAAAATTGTCCGAGCCTGGAGTGAAATCGATGCCGCCGTCAAGCTTGTAGAAGTACTTAAGTTTACTTCACTGTCTCTATCGGCCATTCCTGCCTGGTGTTTTCCGTCAAAAGTCTTACGACAGAGGTTCCTTTGTTTTTCGATTCCACGTTCTCACGTTTTCGATAAAAGTGGGTAGCGTTTTGATAGTTCTTTCCTTAGATATTCTGATTTGAAGTTTCACCAAGTCGTCCTATAGTCAACTCTAGTACTTCGCACTCGTTCCCACCTCTCTCTCAATGAATACATACTAGAGATCTAAAACAGTAGCTAGGTGTGACAAACCGCTGTCACCATGTTTCTGCTTCACTTATTCCCTTCACTTTATTTGGCTTACTTCACTTCGAGTGAATGTCCCAACGCGGTAGGACATTATTCACAGGCTAAGCGAGACTAGGGGTATAAAAACCTCGCACGGTACTCCGTACAGGCCTTTTGCCTTCCTTTTCTCTTTTCTCTTTAGCTTAGTTTTCTCGAATACAACATTCTTCAAGGCCTCCATTTGACCATTTGAGAGTTGTGACACTAGGATCATCTATGATGGAGCCAGACAATGCTCACCTTTAAGACCGGATTCTCTATGCTTTTCATTAATGAGATCGACTCCTCGATCGATTATAATATCCCACCAGATGTCCTTACTACAAATACCTCTAGCTGTAACCAGTGTATTCACAAACTACTCTACTTATATAATAGATACTTAAGTATATATTTACTAACCGAGAGCCTCTATTACTAAGCGAGCCCACCTCGCTTATCTAGATCCGAGCGATCTTATTAGTCGAAAATGACGTATGTGGCGCAACTCAACCTACTCAACTTAACTCAATCTACTCAATGAGTTGAGTTGAGTAGCACCTACTACTCAACTCAACTCAACTCATTTAATACACTGGCTGTAACGTTATTTTCTCTTATTCTGTTTTTCACAGAAAGCTTTCACTGAAGCAATGAGAAACTTGTCCCGTCTCATCAAGTGGCGTTCGCTTTATGCAGCAGCTTACCGACTGTTGAAGTACTGTACATGTAATCTACAGCGACTTCTAGTGCAGTCTGAGGCTAATCTCCATAATTAGAAATCGCACACAAAAGACCTCAAGGCCAGAGGATCTCGAGAAAGAATATTCTGTGCAAAAGATGTTGCCTATCCCGAAGAATAATTATCACCCATGGAATCAAGAACATACGGAACGCGTCTTCATACGCGCTTGTAGGAATAGAACCATCAGGAGTTGAAGAAGCAGAATAAGTGAGTGTGTAAGTTTCCACTCAGCTGAAGATACAGCTGTAGGAAACATCCCGATTCCGACTGTGCAGTAGGTTATGAGAAAAACGAGATTGTGTTTCAAGAGATATCTTCCCTACGTATGCGTGGCCTCCCGCAATATTCACATTTGGCCTGTCCTCACTTATTTATTTCCTCGAACAAGTCACACTCGACGGAACAGTGATCAAGACAACCACAGCGGTAACGTGAATCATGTCTCCACTCTCACCTCGAAACTTCAAAATCAACTCGTCCTGAGACATCTCTCAATCTTTCCTACACTTCTTTACACTTCTTTACACACTTCAACTATTCCACTATCTACTTTCATCCACATCAAGTTCCAAGCAATAGTCATATCTCAAGTTTCAACTCGCACGAGATTTCGCACGCACTCGCGTAGCCTAGAAATGGTCGGCCATTCTACGAAGAAACACACTACATATTCTCCCCCATCCGATAGCACTGGCCTCGAGTCTTGGCTTCAAAATTATGATTCAGGAAACCCATCATCAGCGAGCGCAGTAGCAACGCCACATTTGGGATCAGCTTTCTCGCGACCAACTTATACGCCGAAAACATCATCAGCAAATCTTAAGAGTTTAGCAAAGACTTCCTACCATTCAAACTCTTCCCCGTTAAGTGGCGATGACCAGCCTACGGACACAAATACAGCTATTATCTCAAAACCATCCACCGAAAAGTTTTTCACAAGCTCTACATTAGCTACAAGAGGGTCTGCGAGAAAGAGCTTAACAAATGCCTACACCCCTCCAACATACACACCAACCACGACCATCAATAAAAGTCTAGATATTGGCGAGCTTCAAGCGTCACCACTTGACTTACCTTCTACGATGACACCATTTGAAGTCCCACTGTTAGCCCCACTACCGCCCACAACACTTTCGCCTTACGTTCCTCCTCCGCCGCCTGTATCTGCTACACTTCCACCACCAACTGAACCATGGCATGTAACGGAAAATCTCACCAGAACCCATCTAGACCTCTGCATTAAACGGCTCTGCTCCGAACTCAATTGGGATTTCTTTCATAACAATCTCCCAGCCTTGAATATCATGAATGATCCCAATACTGATCTGGAATGGCGATACATTCAGGTTCCCGTTTACGAAGAGTTTGTTCGTTACTCGGCTCGAGGCGAAGCTCACAAGCTTTTCGAGCTCTTCGAGACGCTTGCAATGGGATCTATCGTTGATCCTGCCGGCTTAACTGCTCTGGATCTGTATAAAGTCTGTGTCAGTGGCATCATGCGTATTTTTGCAAATATTAGAGCTCCTTTGGAATATACTGGGTTCAATGAAGTATGGAGGGAGGAGGACAAGACGATCTTGAAGGTGTTCCTGAGAGCGCTGTTGGAAGATGGTGAGCTCTCTATTGTTTTGAGTGTCGTTTGAACGGCTTTTGGGTGTATTTATATAAGAACATAGTACTGATTTCATTGGATATATAGGCGATATACAACGGTTCCCTACCTCTCGCGCGAAGGCTGCTGGCTTGACATATCCCGGCGGGAACGGGAACTTCGAGGAGCGCATTCGCATGACACAGGCAATTCATCATTATGAGGAGTAGTCTCGTAAGTATGGATAGCTCTAGTCTGGCTATATCAGGATGAGAAGCAATACATGAGGTGCGGGTTGTGGATATTCTTAGAGTGGGTTATGTTGTAGACAAGTGGTTTTCCGCTAGATTTCTCGAAGATTTGGCGTGGGCTTGGAAGAAGATTATAGTTGGTGATGGATTGTATAATACCGTCATGAGAAGATAGACGTTATAGAGAATAAAATTATTACTTAACATGTGGGAGATTAATGGACGGGTGTGACGGTATATTCCCAGAAAGTCAGGGGTATAGAGAGATCATGCCAAGTTTGTCGCTACGGTGGGTCCACCCCACCTACCCGCAGGACATAGACCATAAGGAGATCGGCTCTCTTTCAGACTGGGAATCTCTAACGACGGATGACTACGATTTTCTCGATTGGCTGTATGATATTCATTTCGTAGACTCAAGCAAATGAGTATTCAAGTCCTAGATAGGATCGGAAAGTCATCGGTCCGAGAGTTTGTCGCGCATTGCCGGGGCTAAAAGTGCCAAGAAAGCTTCGCTGCTGTCATCTCATACCCTGTCCGTCATCGCGTGGTCCTCGTCCAATTATGCCTTTGAGGCATATCCCTCAAAATCTGGGAAAGTGTCGACAGATACTTACTAAGTAGTCAACCTGCTAGAATGCGGTTATTAAACCCTCAGTCTTCTACCATCCATGCCTCCTGAAGCGCATACTTGCGAGGAGAAACCTCTCTAGGGTCTCGCTGTCTAGTAGCCACGACGATGCGAGACTTCAAGCAATGGCTGGATGAGTTCTTTGAGACTGATCGTGTGAAGTACATTCGACGATACTTGCCGCCATTGAACTTCATCACCGTTCATTACGCCTACTTCATACTCGTTTGTATGGTCTTTTCGCTCATCTTTTGGTCGGTTTCGAATCCCTCGCATTCAATCAGCTATGCGGACTCTCTCTTCCTCGTCGTGTCAGCAATGACGGAGGCCGGTCTCAACACAGTCAACTTATCTGAGATGACTACTACCCAGCAAGCGCTTCTTTGGGTTCTCATTGTCCTAGGAAGTGCTATATTTGTATCTATATCTACGGTGCTCACACGAAAGCGAGTGTTTGAGCAAAGATTTCAGCACGTGGTTAAAGCGCAACGAGACGCAAGGAGGGAGAGGAGACGGAGTATGAGCATATATCGTAAAGAAGTGCCTGTTATAGAGCGGTTGAGACGACAGAGAAACGGCAATGAATCGATACTTGGGAACGGGACCGAAGGTAAATCTTCAGATCCAAAGGATCCTACAACTCGATCTTCCCAGGAGGGACCTGCTGGCGAGAAGCTATCGGACCCTGCCGAGGCGGATAATGAGACCGAGCAAGATGCTGAAAACACAAATAGGTCCCGGCAGGATTCAACTGTCGTTGATGAGGGTGTACATGATAGGAGAGGTAGTATTTCGCGCGCCAGTCCAATTCTACATTACGCGCCACCACCAGCTTCACCCCGCAGCAACAATCGAGTCATCAATTTCGTCGGCATTGGCGCTCATCCACATTCAAGCGCCTACTCTCTTCCCAATTTTGAGAATGGAAGTCTTACCCAACGGGTACGATCAAGATCTAATCCCCCGTTATCCGAACGAGGCCTTCACCAATTACACTACCCATCATATCTTGGAAAAGATACTACTGGCCGTAATGCGCAATTTCATGGCCTTACCCGGGACGAGAGAGACCATTTGGGAGGCGTGGAGTATAGAGCTATCTCTCTGCTTGCGTGGATTGTGCCGGCTTACTTTGTGCTCTGGCAGCTCTTGGGATGCGTTGCTTTGGGCGCGTATATGGCACATAATAAGGCTAGCGTTGCTAGAGCAAATGGAATTAGTCCTTGGTGCGTTGGAAGATACACATCCTAGCCTTGATCCCATGAGCGTGTTTCTGATATTATTCTCTGCAGGTGGCTTGGTATCTTCAACGGTGCTTCGGCGTTCAATAACTCGGGGATGTCCTTGTTAGATGCGAATATGGTAAGTCAGATGTGGCTCGATGCTTCAATCTTCTTTTATTCTTCTCGAACTTGACTAACAAGTATTCAGATTCCTTTTCAGAGCAATCCATTCCCTGTCCTAGTAATGGGCCTCATGATCCTAGCTGGAAACACCGCGTTCGTCCTCCCCTCTATCCTAACACTCCACCTAACAAATCTAGCTATCCCCTTTTCCTACGTCTCACAATCTGGTCAATGCTCCGTCTCCTGAGATTGATCTTCCCAAGCGATAACCGACATCCCGCAACAAAAGCCACACTCCGCTTCATATTAAAGTACCCTCGCAGGGTGTACACCAACCTCTTCCCCTCAGCCCCAACATGGTGGTTACTCTTTATGCTCATCTGCCTGAACGGCGTCGACTGGATCGCGTTCGAAGTCCTAAACATAGGCAACAAAGCCGTCGAAGTAATCCCAAAACGTTATCGAATACTCGACGGCTTATTCCAAGCCTTTGCAGTCCGTAGTGGTGGATTCTACGTAAGGTCCCACCCTAACCACCACGATATCTCGTACCTTCCATTAACATCAAACAGATCATAGGCATCCCCTCTCTCCGCATCGGCCTCCAAGTCCTCTACGTGATAATGATGTACGTCTCCGTTTACCCAGTCGTGATAACCATGCGCCACTCCAACGTCTACGAAGAGCGCTCTCTCGGAATCTACGCCGACGACCCCGAGCCCTCCGCCCCAAAATCATCGACATACTCCAAGCTCAAACGCACCCTGACTGTCAGCCGCGGCCACGGCGTCGGCGTCGACCGCCAGCAATTCCTCCGCCAGCAAGTCCGCTCGCAATTGTCCCACGATCTATGGCTTCTCATCCTCGCGATTTTGTTCATTACTATCATCGAAACAGGCGCAATCGAGCGGGATCCTGTCACGTACTCCGTGTTTAACATTATCTTTGAGGTCGTGTCAGCGTATGGGTGTGTAGGTATCTCGACGGGTCTTCCGGACGAAGCATATAGTTTCTCGGGCGGTTGGCGGAAGGGGAGTAAGTTGATTCTTATCGTTGTCATGTTGCGCGGAAGGCATCGGGGGCTTCCCGTGGCGCTTGATAGGGCGGTGCGACTTCCGGGGGAGTTTGGGAGGGGGGAGGAGGATGATGCGAGGTTGAGGCGGAGTTTGAGTGTTAGGATGGTTGAGAGTCATGAGGCTTGACATGACATGTTTGGGATCATGAACTTATCATTGCTTGTGTGGCAGGGATCGGGACTATCACGAGGTTAGTTGTCCTAGGCACAACTATGTTTGTGTATGCCCAGCAAGCAAGTATATACTATATAAAATCTCCAAGGAGGGCGAACAAGTCGCTGTAATTTTCAGAAATCAGTTTATACTATGGCTATCATCGTTAAAGTTTCCCATATCTTGTCACTGTCGACGTGCAGTGCTTGCAAGCCTAAGTAAGTCAATCATGGAGAGCAGACGAGCTTGTGATGCTAAGCGAGCTTTTCACCATCGGTTCGAATATAAAACATCTTCATGCTTCTTCGCTACCTACTAGAGCACCCATTCCCTTCCTACAAATGTGCGACGATGGCGTGGCATTTCAGAGATAGAAACGCACATGGAAGTGTTATCACAGTAAACCACAAATGGCGTACCTAAACATCAAGACCAAAAAGCCGAACAACACAGCACATACCGAATAGCCTTACATACTATCTCTCACATACAAGTGAATGACCAAAATCACCACGCTCAAATTACCAAATACACAGGCAACCAAAAACCCTGTTAATCCCGGCCTCAACACTTCTAATTCACCTCTCCCCCCTCATCCTACCAACCATTATCCCCCCAACCTCAGTGAATCCCCCTTACCCCTCCAAAGTCGTCCATGAGTTCACTAGCAAGGCCCAACACTAGCAGCTTAGACCTAACAACGGTCCAAGCGCTACTCGTCCTAATGGTATATAAATCCTGGATCTTAACCTTTCAAACAATGTAAACCTCTCGTTGGTACAGCTCGCGCTTTTTTGGAGTTACATTCTGACGACTCATTAGTTCTCTTTTTGTTTGGGTTACTTTCTCGCTTAGCTTTAGAAAGCTCTTTGATACTTCTAGCTTTGCTTTGCTCGCTTGTTAGGTCTTTGGTTCGGGAAGGTCTTTGTACATCAATACCGAGACCGAGACTGACAAGATGGCTTCTTCTGATCGTAGTGGTCAACGAGGTGGTGGTCAACGAGGTGGTGGTCAACGAGGTGGTGGTCAACGAGGTGGTGGGGAGATGAGTGATCGGACCCAGAGATATCGTGCGACCAATGTTGCTGTTCCTGACATGGTAAGTCAAGTTTTGATATGGGTTCCTGAGTGAGGGATAAAGGCAGAACTGACTTTTGTTGAAGAGATCTATATTCCGTCGTACAGGTCCGCCAGGGCAGCCTGGTCAATCTTCTGGGGCTGTGGTTGCCGAAGCGACTCGATCACAAACAACAACCGTTGACAATGGTGAAATGTCATCTACTGCGGACGATGCTCGCAGTGAGGTAAGTTTGAAACATGACGACGTTTCCGATGCTCCTTTTGACCAACTACTCATGTTCCATAGAACGAAAACAATGGACGGCAGTCCCACACTCAGCAACAACCGAATCGCTTCGATACAATAATGGGTAACATTATGACCCAAATCAGTGGCATGAAACTTAGCGAAGACACAAGGTATGTAGATAAGCGAGGATTTGTTCAGAGGCGAGGCCAAACTAATACCGTATAGGGAAGCTGTAGTGCCTGATAGCAGTGCTAGACACTCGACAGCTCTCGCACCAATAAAGGAGAGCAGAACGGCCCCTCGTCCAAACTTTCAGCCACGCAACAGAACCCTCGATGAGTGGAACAGGATTGCTGCGGCGAGAACAGAGAGATTTACCAGGACCCTGACAAAGGAAAAGAGAGCATTGGGGGATGCAAAGAATCGACCTGCGTAAGTCAATAATGATTTGTATCATACGTCGGCTAACACATGAAGTAACAGCGGGCCCCTTACCGAATTCCATTTCTTTACTTTACTGCCAACAGAGATTCGATGGCAAATCTGGAGATCCCATGTAAACACCACGGCCCACATGATTGAGATCGAATACGGTCCGGAGTGGCGCAATGGAGAGCAGATGATCGACCACTACGCGATAGCGGGCAGACATGCATGGACAAGAGCCGCACCACGATCACGGATCCCTCCAGCAATCTTCCATGTCTGCAACGAAGCGCGCGAAGAAGCTAAGAAAGTGTACAAGTTAGTGACTTTCGACGATCTTACACCGAACCATGCAGAGAAGTTTATCTATTTCCATCCCCAGGTTGACATTGTCTACCTAGGGGAAAACACATGCACGTCAACCATTCTCCAGCTTCAGGACATCGGTATCACTCGCATCGCCCTGCCATCTTCTGGTAGATTCACAAATTGCTGTGATTGGGATAATGAGATATACGGCATTGACGGAGGGATCAGCCCAATGCAGGCACTTCATGGATTTCATCGTCCGAACAATGGGACGTGGGTCGATAGCAGTGGTCAAACGATCAATGGGCATGATCACATCTTCTGCGGCCTCAAAGACCTTCGAGAGGTGTTCTTCGTGGTCCAGTCAAATCTTTGCAGACCGGATCCAGGTCAGATAAACCTTTCATTTGGTTTCCGTCCAGCGACCACCAGCGGCTTGACTTCTGGTCAACAAACATACAAGTTGAGAAGACAAGATGAAATTAATTGCATCCAGGCTGGTATTCCTATGTGGAATGTTGGCGCAAACCAATGGATTGGTGAGCAAATGCCTATCTTCCACTTCGTCAGTTTGACACCAAGATGTGGGGTGAATGGCATCTTTTATGATGGCTTGGCTACAAATACGCCTGCTGTAAGATTCCTCACGAAACGTAACAGCCAGGCACTTCGAGCCATTGAAAAAGAAACCGGTTGTATCATCAAGATTCCAGCAATGTCGTATCCCAAAGAGGACCCCAGGGAGATTGGATTTGCCGGATCCCTCGAAGGTATTGCAAAAGCAAAGGCGATGGTAGCGGAGAAGCTGAAGGGCTGTGATGCTGGTGTCCTTGTAGACATCAAGGGGCCAATCTATATATGAGATCGCAGATGATGATTCTGATTCTGATTGACTTGGAGAAAGAAGGGGACGGAAATCCGGTACAATGCCGCGGCAGTTTTACTTTTGTAAAGAACGAGCGTAGACAGAATGCAGAAGACGTAGATTAGAACAATGACAATGGCGCTGTAAAACATGCGAACATAAGATCGGTGTTGCATGGAAAGGGCAGAAATGGACGATGAATATACTTCGCATCGTCTCTCGACCGTGGTAGATGTCATGGACATCTGACTAAGGCAGGAACTTGGAAGCTGTGGAATCATACGCCACTCATCAACGTTTCATCCATCCTCCGAGAAGCTGACTGCACTTGGAGGAGGTACGCAGAAGAAACGGGAACTAATGACGGCTGGTGACTAGTGCGGGATGGCGTCGAGGAAAGAGCGAGTTCCTGAGCAGTGAAGCTTCATACCATCCATTATTCGTGGCCAACTTCAGCAACAATGCCACCAACAACCTTTGTGGAAGTCCAACATCCAACCGCGACTTGGACTGTACACGTGCTTGGGCCGGAGGAAGAAGAAGTGTACGGGAGAGCAATTGGAGGCTGGTGATGGGATGGTTCGGAAGCGATGTTCAATGAGGAGAGGGCTGCAATTGCAATTGCAGCCTTTAAAGAGCTGGAGTCTGGACAAAAGGCATCAAAAGGCATCAGCCACTTCTGGCGTCCGTGTTTCTGTCTCCAAAGGTTCCTCGACAGGCATCTCGTTGGCTGCGATACACCCGACTTCTACAGTACTTCAAACTCCGTACAGTACTCCGTACTTCGTACTTCAAGAAGTTGCAGTCCGCTTTTCTACCGAATCTCACTCGCAGACAGAGCGAATCGCCAAGCTGCAGGCAAGGATCTGAACCAGGAGACAGGAGGGCAAGCCACACTTCACACTTCAATACGGGAGTTCCTCGAGTCTCGACCAACAAGACACCTGGCCTGGGCAAGGGAGGACGAGGACAAGGACGAGGACGAGAAAGACGAGATCGTAATCATCGTACGGTACAGTACCGTCAACCATCCGAACCCTCCCTGCCTCCCCTCCCCTCCACCTCGATCACTCCATGGCCTCGCCCTCAAGCGCTCTCGTCAGCATCTTCCAACATCATTCCCGGATTCTGAATCTGCTACGGAGTACTCCGTACACTGTATCATTGCGACTTACTCTGTACTTCGTATCCTATTCCTACTGCGCTGCAGACCTCGACAAATCTGCACATACAATTGGTGCTAAACCTCCACCTTGTACAGCCCAGCGTCCGCGCCCTCACGAGCTACTCCGTACGCCGCCGCCGCCGACCTGAGCCGCCAAATCGAGGCTGCTACGAAGTAGCCAGTCCAGTGCCCGCCCTGCCCAGCTCTGTCTGCCTTGGTCTACAGTACCACGTCCCATCTCCGTCGCGATTCTCAAGATTCAGCAACTGATTGAACCGTACAGTATCTCAGCTTGTTTGAAAAGCTCCAGTAATGATCGATTGAGCCTTGATTCGGTCCAAGACCCTTCGAGGTACCATTCGAGTGCCGCACCGCATTCCTCGCCTGAAACCCAGCGACCCGACACTCGTTTTAATCCTAGAACGCGATGCGTTTATCACCAGCAGAACTGAGGGGACGGCAGGGAAGCACATCTACGAGCCCACCATCGACGACCAGCAAGAGTTCATCACTCAGTCTTGGGTCAATTTCGCAGACAGCTACATCGGCCTCAGCCACCGCATCTGCAACCAGTACACCAAGACCTGTTCCAATCGATTCTAAGTCACCGCCTGGATATGTTCCTGTATGTTGCACATAATGGTCAAGTAGGAGCTGTAACTAACGAAGCTTTGCAGATAATTATCGGTATATTAGCCGCTATTCTCGCCCTCCTTCTGCTCTTCTTCGTTCTCCGACGGACTCGATCAAAACACAAGAATCCGAAGTACCTACCGCCATTTCTCAAAAATGCGTGGAAGAAATGGGAACCTAAATCCAGTCCCCCTCACCGACGCTTACCGGACACAAACGACCATCTGGAGCCTGTGTCGACTACAAGATCATCCAGGTCCGGTCAACCTTCAGCGTCCTTTGATACTAGCGCTACAACAGGAGTTGGCGCGGCAAATAACGCTACTCCCGGTGCAACCACAGCTGGAGGAGTTGACAGGAATACGTCAGTCAGGTCTGTCATGACATTACCAGCCTATAACGCCAATCCACACCACAACGAGCAGATCCTGGCCAGGGAAGGAGAGCGTGGAGGGATAGATGTTGTCATTGAATTCCCCGAAGAGCAGGATGACGAACGATTACGTGAGGAAGAAATGGAAGCCTTATATCAGGTCCGGCTTGCGCGGAGAAGAGAAAACGAAGAACGTGAGGAACGTAGGAGACTGAGGCGCGAGGCGAGAGAACGGAATGATCATGTTGCGCTGAGGGAATTACAAGCCAGAGCCCGAGCATCGTCTAGTGCTAGTAACGGCGGAAGAAGTGTCGAAGAACTGCGCGCAGAACATGAGAGGGTTAAGAAAGAGCGTCAGAGAGCTGTTTCTTCCGTTGCGTATGGGGATCTGGGTGTCGCCCGCCACGATGGAACCAGACTTCGGGCCAGTAGTATGGAAAGCGAAAGAGAAGGTCTTCTTGGAGATGCCGCTAGTATCGCAGCTAGTAGCCATTACCATCGAAGAGATCGCAGCGCGAGTTCAATCATCAGTCTGGACACCGTAAATACCGATTTTCCGTCAGCTGGATTGACACGCTCGCGAGCTGGTTCGAGAGCAGACAGTCCTTTTAGACAAGTTGGTCGACCAAGCCAGGATGAGAGCGTAAACAATGAGGGAAGAGCAGGGAGTAGCCCTGAGATGGTCGAGCATGAGGACTTCCCGCCAAATAGCCCACCAGGATACGAAAACATACCTTTGGATACCCAAACAGAGCCACGACGTGAACCTCCTCCGGATTACTCAAGCCCAATTTTAGCGAGGGGTGAGCAAAGACCAGACTTCGGAACCACTGATAGCAGTGGGAGTGGCCATACGAGGAGGACGAGTGCGCATGTCGGAGAGTTACTGTCCGACAGAAGGGCAAGCAATATGAGTAGCGGACATCAAGCATCGCCAGACCGCGATGAACGAAGATCTCCTTCGAGGGGTGTCGGAGGAACTCCGCAACTGCCGAGTTTGAGATTGTCCGTTCTACCATCAATTCAAGTCGACCCGGGAAGTCCGATAGTCGGTAGACCTCACGACGAGGGATCTCATCACCCATAACTATATTCAAAATGGAGGAGGTTTTATATATGATTTATGAGCCGGAAGGATGAGAATGTCTGCGAGGGCCCATGGAGATGGCCCCTAGAGCTACGAGTTATGGATGAATATTTGGATGCAATTTAGTTTGGGCAGCCAATACCCTCCTTTTGAGCACGGTGTTTTGGTCTAATCTCTGTTAATGGCTACTCTTGGGATTGTAAATATAGATATTGCGGATATATGTCGTATATGACACAATAAAGGAAATTCTCTAAGGCCCCGGACCGCCATCCGAAGTGATCAATTGAGGAAGATCTGGTTGCTGGCCCTGCATATAATGTACAAACAACGGGGTCCTTTCAACGCTTCGCTCGCGAGGTAGAGCGTATGGACCGGGCCTGAATTTGTCTTTACACGACCCTATGGACTGCCCAGCTTTTGTACGGAGTGCGGAGTACAAGAGCAAATTTCCTCTCTCGTGTGCATACTTATACTATCATTACACACAAGCTGTCAGAGTATTTTGAGCGACCCCTACTCAGTGCTGTCAAGATATCGTCACGTGTGCTCCCCAAGGAGGTTGGGCGGGACAGCCATGGATGTCTTTCCCGCCAATAATGACATTCTTCCTGCAGGTCAGACAAAAACCGGAACAAATGTCGTCAAGCTGACATGTTTTACGCTTTCGATACGTGAAACTTTTCCACTACCACCGTTTCATTCCTTTCCACGGCTTAATTTTCATGTTGTTCATACATTACAAGCATCTCTATGGAAACACCTTATCGGATTCAGAGTCAGCAGTTGTTCGCCAAAATAGTCTCGATAACAAATATTAGGGTCGACTTGTCAGGAACGATATACCTCATAAGACTGAACCAAGTTTCAAGAATAGTGCAGCACTACTCCATTAACGATGGAAGCCTTAATCAAAGCAATTTACACTACCCCCATCATCGACAACCACGCTCACCCACTTCTGAGACCATCAGCGATACAGAAACATGACATCCTCTCTATCACCACAGAAGCACATGGCGAAGCTATCAAATCAACCAAATCTAGTCTCTCTCATATCCGAGGGGTAAATCAACTTTCAGATGCTTTGGGGTGTGAAGCGACCTGGGATGCAGTTCTGGAAGCTATTCAAAGAGAGAGATCAAAACCAGGTACTGCATGGGAAGAAAGATGTTTTGAAGGCATTGAGACTCTTCTTGTTGATGATGGTCTAGATGGACAGGATGATGTGTTATCTTATGAAGAGCATGATACTCTTACTCGGAGCAAGTGCAAAAGGATAGTCAGGATTGAGAAAGAGGCTGAGAATATCATTGACGGAATCCTCAAAGTGAATGGATCAACACCTACTGTTGCCTTGCAGAAATTCGAAGCTCAGTTCAGCTTGGCTATACAGTCTGCGATCGACGATCCCGAGGTAGTTGGATTCAAATCGGTCATTTGTTACCGTACTGGTCTCGATATCCCAGAGTTCACGAAGAAGAAGTATGACGAGTACCGAGCTGAATTTAAGGATCTATTTCATGATCTACTTATTGCAGGTATCAAGACCTTTAAAAGAATCGATCGTCGAAATCTGAACTTCGGGTTGGTGTGTCTGACCGCTCAGATGATACAAGCCTCGCCCGGCCACAAAAAGCCATTTCAATTTCACACTGGGCTAGGTGATAACGACATCACACTCACAAAATCATCACCATCGCATATGCAGACATTTATACGAGCCTTCCCCACAGTACCCATCGTCCTTCTTCACGCCAGTTATCCTTGGACGCAGGAGATGGGCTATCTCGCCACGGTATATGAGAATGTTTATGCGGATATCGGAGAGGTCTTCCCATTCCTGAGCCAGGACGGTCAGGAACGAGTGATTCGTGAGATACTAGAACTATGCCCAACGGAAAAGATTTGCTGGTCGACTGATGGACATTGGTTTCCCGAAACGTTTATTTTGGCTGTTGACCAAGTCAGAGAGGCTTTGGCTGTCGTAAGTAGTAGCAGTAAACTTACTTCGAGCTGATTGCTGATTGGGCACTTAGGTTCTACCTGAATATGTTCGAAAGAAGGCTCTGACTATTCCTCAGGCAATTCAAGCAGTTGAAGATATGTTTTTCAATACTTCAAACAGGATCTACGATTTGCAATTACAGTTAACTCCACTTTCCGGGAATAGTCTTCCTTTGGATGCGACGATACGCTCCGCGTCGAGTTCTGATTTAAAACGCCTCCAAGCTTTCCTGTTAGCCCATCCGGAAGTAAAATTCTTACGACTACAGTACCAAGACTATACGGCAACCTCACGTCTAAGAGTCATACCAATCAAGAAAGCTCTCAGTAGTCTTCAAAGCGGTAGCCCGCTCGAAATCGGTATCACCAAAGCTTCATTAGGACTGCTTCAAAACGATACTCTCGCACCTGGCGTCAGCGCCACCGGCGAGTACAAGCTTCGGGCCATTTTCGATACTCTTCGCCTTGGTCCTCACGAAGGTTACGCTTGTGTGCGCGGCGAATTCTACAAAGCAGACGGCACAGAAGTGGCACTTTGCCCGCGCACCGCCCTCCGACGTACACTTGACGTAGCAAAAAGACATCACCTAGAATTCCTCATCGGCTTCGAAATCGAGATTGTGTTCCTGAGTCAAAAGGGCCACAATACTCACTGGGAGAAACTACACAACGCACACGGCCATGCGTGGAACTCCGCACTCGGTCTACATGGTGCAATGTTTCTTGCCATGTTGAACGAAATCTACGACACTTTAAGCGCAGCGGCGATCGACCTCGAGCAATGGCATCCGGAAGGCGCGACCGGCCAATACGAATTCATTCTTCCACCCCTCCCAGCTCTCGAATCCGTCGATACGCTCCTGCACGCGCGCGAAATCATCACCACAGTCGCCGCGAACTATAACCTCCGCGCAACACTGCACCCAAAACCATTCCCAGAGCAAGCCGGCACAGCAGCTCACGCGCACATCTCCATCTCCTCGTCCATCGGCGAAAAAAAGTCTACATACGAAGCCTTCTACCAAGGCGTATTGAACTCCCTTAACGAAATCACGGCTTTTACATATAGTAATCCGGCGAGCTACGAGCGTATCCGGGACAGCGTTTGGGCTGGCGGGAGATGGATAGCATGGGGGACGCAGAACCGCGAGACTCCACTCCGCAAGATACAGGGTTCGCATTGGGAGGTCAAATGTCTTGATGGGCTGGCGAATGTGTATTTGGCTATTGCTGCGATAATTGCTGCCGGTACGCAGGGTGTCGCGACGGGGCAGAAACTTAGTATGGCGGATTGTGCGGTGGATCCTGCGACGATGACGGAGAAGGATAGGAAGGAGGCGGGGATTGAGAGCTTGATTAATGGGAGTTTGAGGGAGGCGTTGAATTGTTTGGTTGTTGGGGATGAGGAGGTGGAGGAGGGAAGGAAGGGGCTGGGAAGGTTACTGGGTGAGGAGGTTGTGGGGTGGTTTATTGCGGTTAAGCAGGCGGAGATTGAGATGGTGGGTAAGATGGGGGTGGATGAGAGGTGGAATTGGGTTGTTGATCGGTATTAGTTTTATGACGAGGTATGGAGATTTAAAGATTTGATGTCGTCGACTAGCCCCTATCTATACCGCAACCTCCACTTCTAACGGCTTTACTACCACTAGTCACCCGCACTACCTCCCACACTATCCTAACCCAGAAACCCATCTCTCACCACATCATCACCCCCTCCTCCCAGCACTCTACATAAACCCAAATCTCCCCAACCCCATCTCCCTTCCTCACCTCACTGCAACCCAACTTACGGCTATCCAATTCTTCCAATCCCCGTGATACCAATTGCTTTCCAAACTTTTCAAATTCCCATAACCAATAACTCGTGAAATCCTTTCTTCCCACAATTAACTTCCTCACTCAACTTAATTAGTAACTCAAGATGTCATCCCACTACATCCTCATCCTCCTCGCCACCCTCTTATTCCCCCAAATCCTCGGAGCGCCGGTTTTTAAATCGGGAGTCTCGCACACTATGAATGAGAATGCTGAGATCGTTGTTACTATCGACGCCCCGGCAACTTCTCGTGTCTCGGATCGAGCTTTCCATTCGAGTGCTAATGATATCGATGTCAAAACGGTTGCAACTTCGTCGCTTGTATCAATTCTTGAAGAGCCTACGAGTGTCTTTTCTGTCGATACTAAGACGGTCTCTTCTATTTCGCCTAGGCCATCTCTCCTGACTGCTGAAAGCGTCGTTACTATCGACGCTCTAGCAACTTCTCGCTTGTTACAAGGATCTTTCTACTCTGCTGTTAGTGATATCGTTGCTATCGATATTGATACGGGTTCTTCTATTTCGCCTCTTTCACGAGTACTAGAGCCCACGGTTGTCGTTGCTATCGACACCAAGACCGTCTCATCTATGTCGCCTGTGCCATTTGTTTGGAGTGCTGACAATGTCGAATTTTTCGATACCACAAAACTTTCGGTCATTTCTTCTACGCCGCTGCTCCCAGAAGCAAAGGAAGCTTCTGTTATTCAGTCTATGCCACCCCTCCTATATGAGAAGGGTGTGGGTCTTATCGACACTGGAATTGATTCGTCTGTTCCCCCTATGCCACTTCTCCCAGAAGCTCAAGATGTTATTTTTATCGACATTAAGACGCCTTCATGCATCCCACCTATGCTACCTATCTGGACTGCAGAGAGTGTCGTTCCTATCGACACCAGCGAGCTCCCGGTCATTCCTCCAACGCCACTCCTTCCAGAAGCCGAAAGTGTTTCTGTCGTTCCGTTTGTGCCATCTGTCCAGATTACTAAGAGTGTTGCTTCTATCATTACTAAAGAGCTTTCGGTTTACTCTCTGCCGCTCTTGCTAGAAGCTAAGAAAGCCTCTGTCATTCCGGCTATACCATCTGACCGAACTACTAATTGTCTCGTTTCTACCGATACCAAAGAGCTTTCGGTTATTTATCATATACCACTCCTCCGAGAAGCCAAGAACGCTTCGGTTGTTGCGTCTATATCACTTGTCTCGACTGCTCAAAGTCTCGTGTCTAGCGAAACTAAAGAGCTTTCGATTATTTATCCTCCAGTATTCCGCCTAGAAGCCAAGAACGCATCTACCGTTACGCTTATGCCATCCGTCCCGACTGCTGACAATATCGTCTCTATCGATACTAAAGCGCTTTCGATTGTTTCTCCTATCCGTGCTGCAAGTCGTTTCGATCCTGTCGAAACGAAAGAGCTCTCAATTATCTATCCAATGTCGCACCTCCCACAGTTTAAGACTGTCGTTCCTCTCGGCACTCAAACAGTTGCCCTTATTGCACTCAGGTCACCCGTCCGGAACGCTAAGAGTATCGTTTATACGGATACCACAGGGCTTTCAATTACTTCTTCCATGCCACTCCTCCTGCATTCAGCGGCTGCAATCCCTTTCGATACTAAAGAGCTTTCGGTCATTTCGCCAATCTCACAAATCCCGAAGTCTAAGGTTGTCGTTGCTATCGGCACTCGGCCGCTTTCTATTGATCCGTCCATGTCGCCTGTCCCTATTGCTAAGAGTGTGGTTTATATCGACACCACAGAGCTTTCGGTTACTTCTGCAATTTCACTCATCCCAATCGCCACTAGTATGGCCCCTATCGAAGTCAATAAGACTTCTGTCCCTCAGCCTATGCCACTTCTTCCAGATGCCAGAAGTCTCACTTGTATAAACCCTAACACGGCGCGGATTTTCTCACCTATCTCACTTCCCTCGGAAACCACTGATATGGTGCTTTTTGATGCCAAAAAGGCACCAATTGCGTCATCTATGTCGCCCTTATCAGTCGCTATCATCAGTTACTGATTGTGTCTTTTTTTTGTAGTTAATTATTGGGTCTGGTCTGGGGCGTTTTGGTCTATTTGGGAACGGATAGAAGAAGAGAGGAATCGGATAGATGGGTTTATGAATAGGTTTATAGACTAATTGATTATCGTCATCCAACTATTCTTCCGTCTTAAATCTGATCAGACTAGAGGCGCTATTCGCTATTTCCTAAAGCTATCTGGGACAATATCTGTCATTGTCTCTAAATTATCTAGTCATTGAGTTCCTTCCCACTCTCAAGAAGTCGAAATGCTAGGTGGCAAACTCGCCTCCCCCGTGCCCCAAGAACTCTCATTTTTCCCAAGCGTAAGTTCAAGCACGCCTCCCTCGAGCCAGAAGTCATGCGTGATCCAGTTCTTCTCGTACTTAGCCCCGTTCAAAGTTGCGCTCTGAATATAAATATTCTCATACGCAGAATCAAATCCGATGTTCTTAATTGTGGCCGTATTGCCGGTCTGTCGGTTCTTTATGCTTATGCTCGGGAAGTAAGGTGGGGTGATAAGATAGACGTTTTGTCCCGAGATAGGCCAGATACCCATCATGGCGAAAGTAGTGAATGATCCCATGGCGCCGGAATCGTCGTTTCCAGCGATGCCGTTGAGAGAGGTGTTGAATTGAGAGGGGATGTAGAAATGGGAGTATTTGGCTGAAAGTCCGGGACGACCCGCGTAGTGGAATTGGAAGACATGAAGGAAGGCTTGTTCGTCGCCGATGTACAGAAGGCCGGATGTGTGGAGGTATTCGAGACGGGATGTGAAGGACTCGGGACCGCCGAGAGTCGTGATTAGAGATGCCATGTCTTGAGGGACGTAAAAGGTGTACATCCAAGCGCTTCCCTCGTAGGTTTCGTGGCCGGAGGGGTTGAGGTAGCAGGAGGTGAAGTTGTAGAGAGGGGAGCATAGTGTAGGGTCTTGGTAACCAAATGTACCATTGAGGTAGCGTGGCTGGAGAAAGCCAGTGAAGTTTGAGTCGATGGTTTCGCCAATGTGGCCTGTGGTGTTCGTTACGAACGAGGTTTGAATAGGATTGTACATGTTTTTCCAGTTTTCCGCGCGATTTAGGTATTTCTCCTTGTCATCTTCGTGACCGAGACCAGAGGCCATTAAGGCAATGCAGAAGTCGTTGTAGGCGTACTCTACCGTGCGTGATATGGAGCGAGTGAAAGGTCCGACACCGTAGGGGTCGTAATCGTCAGTTGGAATGTAGCCTAGACTTTTCCAGGATGTGAGACCACCTCGTCCTTCTACAGCCCAATTTAATGGTTCAACTAGTCATTACTGTTAGTTGTCATCAACACACAACACTTGCTGAATTACCTTCTGCATCTGATACTACAGCTTCATAACCTGTAGTCCAGTCGACACCTGCCGTGATATTCTTGAGATATCCATCTGCAAGAACAACGTCTGCATTTGATCCGCCTTGCGTGAAACCTTTGCAAAGAGACATTCGGCAATCTGGAAGTTTACCTAGTACAATTTGTTAGAATGTGCCTCATTTTAGAAAGGGTTTAGACGACCTTCATAGCGGTAAATATCGATCAGACTTCTTATCATCCTAGTCTGACTTTCCGGATCGAGAATAGTGATAAGAGGATGTATGCTTCTAAAAGAGTCCCAGATACAGTAATAGGAGTCGTAGTAAGGCTCCGTCGAATTCCAAAGAGGGTTCTCGTTTGTATAGTCCTGTGGTGAGATCATCGATCGATAGACACCCGACCAAAATACAGTCTGCAACTCATCACTGACTCCAGTATTATCAATCTCCATCACCGAGAGTTTCTCCGTCCAAGCTTCTTCCGCAGCATCACGAACTTTGAGGAAGTCGAAATCTGGAATTTCTGTTTCTGCGTTGTGACATGCTTGTGCTACACTTATGAATGATACCCCTACACGAGTTAGAATCTGGTTGTTTCCAGGTACTTTGAATTGTGTCCATGCCCCTGCCGGAAGTGAAGGATTATTGACACCGTCAGGCTGGGTAGTGAGGTTCTTCGGATTATTTCCTGCGATATTATTCCGGAAGAGTCCGGTGTCTCTTATAGACGCGCCACAGAAATCAGCACAGAAGTGCAATTCGTAATTTCCGATACCAAAGGAAGGACTGAAAGTCCCACTTCCAGAGATCCGACCTGTATCAGGGTTTACACTGATGCTTGCGTTTGTTCTTGAATCAGGCAGATCGGTTAAATCGACAAGGATTAGTGGACTGTAAGGCAAAGATGTCTGGTTTTTTGATGCTGCTGTCGTGACGTTTGGTGCAAATGTCATTCGATACAAGGCTGTATGATTCGTGACGGTCATTTCTGTATGAATCGAAGTATTGAGGCTGACAGCAAAGTACCCGGGATGGGCTTCAGCAGTACCATTCATTCTCCTCGAAGCTCGATCTGTCTTCGTCCAGAAGCACTTGTTAATATCATCGTCTGGGCAGCCGGTTTGCGGGAAGATTGGGAAATTGCCTAAAGAAGGTGACTAAACAATTGTTAGAAAGCCTTAATTTTCTTGCTCACGAACCCAAGCACGGGTATGACTGACACCTCCAGTTCCTGAATCATGCATATGTGAGAACCCGGTAATATCACTGTTATCTGATGCAAATCCTCCTTGCTTCTCAGCGGGATTGTTCACGTCTGCAACAGCTTTTGCCATCCCTTTGAAGCTGTTAGCCACGAAGCAAGTGATGAAATCTCAGGTCTTACCAAATGGCAGAGTAGCTCCAGGGAAAACATGTCCTAGCAGGTGTGAGAAATCGTGTAAAGTCTAAGTGCATTGTTTCTCACCTCCGTCGATTGTGCCGATGAATGGGTCTACATAGTCAAAAACATTGAAGCCAATCGTAGCTTTGGATACTGGGGTTTGGGACGTAGCCCATACTGTAGGAAACGCGAGGAGAAGGCCGAATCTGAGTCTCTGCTTCATCTCATACATATTGCTGTAGGATCCCGACTCAGTTGTCCAAAAGCGAGAAGACTGACCTTGTAACAGCCTTCTCTCCTGTAGACGAGATATTCAGGTGGGTACTTAAGTATATAAAGACCACACCATTCGGGCAAGTCTCCGCATTTCCTCGACCCCCCTGAATTGATTTCGCCCAACCTTGAATGCGAACTACGACGTTACATGATCGACCCCTCACAAGTTTGCGATTAACGTATACTAGCCTGTTCCTGAAGGGCTTTGACAGATTTGTACTCGATCTACGAACAAACTGGTTACATTAGACCACGCCATAGTTTGTGATCTTGTGCGATAGTGTTCCGTGAGGGAATGCGGGGTTCAGAGTGGGGCTATTTGAGGTTGTCAACACATTGGACAATTGGCATCCATCTGGGCACGCCTTTCCCGCCGCTTGGAACAAGGGTTCCTCGATGGGGGGGGCGAGGGACGGAGGTGGGTTTTTGGAGCTGTGGTCAAGTTGTACTTCTTTAGTTGATAGACCCTGGCTCGAAGGGAATTCAGGCGGTTGGAGCTTTCGTTGTCGGTGCTGCTATCCATTGGATTGCGGTTGCCCTGCCAGGAACAGCCGAGCCCTTGGCCCCAATACAAACAATGAAGAAAGGGGGAAGCGACAGTAGCAAGGTAAAAACGTCAGAGCTCAATATTAACGAGATTGATGCAGCAACAGAGTGTTTTACAAAATCAAGCGTGTCCACACATTTCATAATCTGAGTTTGGTCTCTAGCCTCCGGAATTGATCGCGGGCCGAGAAGTACGACAGCACGAAGGAACACAGCCGAATCACTCTGCTTACCGTGCGCGAAATACTTTCAGACTTAGATAGTTCCCCTCTAGAAATTTCTATACAAAGTAAGCAGCATGTCCGAAAAGTCTGCAAGGCATAAAAAGTCAAATCGACTTTCCATTATTCCAAGGTTGTAATTAGTGTTTAATCACGTGGTCGTAGTCTCGATGGCAACCTCGAGGCCCTGGGGGGACACGCAAAAGAGAGAGAAAGTGTACGCTGCTCAGTGACTAGCCTTATTATCCATGAGAAGGCAATCCCATAGCTCCCATGTATCCCAGTGCAGAGATAAGAACTTATTCGCGGTGTCACATGTGTGTGCGACCTAACTTTGAGAGTATACTACCATTGGTTAATGTCGCAGCCAGCTAATGACGCGCATATGCTGTGTTCTTCGGACCTCCAGAGATTAACATCTAATACCAACCTCAAAACAAGTCTCTCTCCTCCGCATTCCTTCTTGACGCGTGCAACACTTTTCGACACTAGCAGCATGGCGACTTCATTCTACCACGAGGATACTCCAGCTGAGATTAAAGATGCCAAGGTCAGCACTTCAGATACTATTCAAATACAGGATATCCAAATAATTAGATATTTAGGGTCTACATATAATCACGCTTGGAAGCCCAAATGGCAAGAAGGTGCAGATCATGTGTGAGGAGTTGAGGGAGAAGTATGGATTCGAATGTATACTGACCCGAATCTCTCGCTTTCATCTTTGGTAACACATCAAAGTCACCTGGACGATGCTAGATACTCGAACGAACGACCAGAAGAAAGATTGGTTCCTACGCTTGAACCCCAATGGTAATTCTACCCCTGTGATTCTTCATAAGCCATCCTACTGACGTCGGGACAGGGCGAATTCCAGTCATTGTCGACAACACCAAGAAGCCAAAGCCATTCACAGTTTTTGAGACTTCCGCAGAGCTCCTCTATCTTATCAAGGAGTACGACGCCGAGGATGCCTTTGGATTCAAGGATGAGTTCGAACGTTCTGAATGCCTACAATGGCTATTTTTCTGGCACGGAGGAGTAAGTGTTCCCTCGCAGGCTGAAGACTCTTTCTAGATTTGGGTATATTGACAATCGTATGACTCTAGGGAGGCCCAATGCAAGGTCAAATGACGTTCTTTGGTAAACAGTCAAAGGTGAAAGATGAGTGTGAGTGTTTGAATGAATCGATTACCGGATCATTGCTAATCAACGAGCACAGTTGCAACCAATCGGTTCAAGACCGAAGTCATGCGCCTCTACAACGTGCTTGAGCTTCAGCTTTCTGGCAAGCACAGTGGCCAAGAGAAAGAGTATCTTGCCGGAAACGGTAAGGGCAGATACTCTGTCGCTGATATCGGGACATGGCGTAAGCGGAGAGTCTACACCGTTCCGGATCTTGGCTGATTTGTCTCTAGCATGGGTCAGTGGATGGGGATTCACAGGACTTATCTCTCAAGAGGAAATGGATGCATTTCCTCACTTGCTGAAATGGATTGATCGCATTGGAGAGGTATGTTCTCTCCACAAGCAAGCCTCAGGAGACATAAAAATAGTTTGCTAACTCATCTAGCGCCCTGCTGTCAAGAAGGGCACCGATCCAAAGTACATGTATCAAGGCCCTATCGGTTAGTAAAATAGCAGCAAAGGCACTATCCGTCATCTCGAGTATTATAGAGTTGTTGCTAGGAATCGTCTTAATCAATCGTTTGTCATTACAAAGTTTTCGTCAGTGCGGCAGTCTACTCGGGCCATTCCAAGGTTCTCTGAGAATGGATAGTTTCAATCACATGATTTTACATTTCTCATACCTAGGTAAGTTCCCCGGGTCTTGAAAGTTTCTACAACCGATCTATAGATTCCCCTCTGTGAACGTCCCGCATTCTCGAACGTTTAACGTAATGTGTTACAGATCGATTCCTGATTTACAGTTTAGCCAGTTCCAAAGGTTCCAAGTTTGCATGTAGTTTTATTCTTACACACGTGATAGCTCGCTTCGAATCCCGCCTTCCAAGTTTCCAAACATTTACAATTGGGGTTGTTCTTTCCTCCTTGAATTTTCCTGAATCAAAAATATGTTTCGTCTTCAATCAATTGACTCTCGATGCTGTCGACACAACAACAATGTATCGAGAATTCGATCTACGCCTCCTGAGAACAAATCCGTCTAATCTATGATGGTCCAGATTGTATTTTCTTGTTTGAGGTATGCTTGTTACAATAGTCCTCAGATCGCGTATTGTTTGCTGCCGATTTCAAGTTTACTGCCGATCTCACGCAATCGTGTATACTGTGCCATTGCTATTCCCTCGCTCCTCATTATTGATTTGGTGTAATGACTAATTGACTAAGCAGATACGGGAAGCTCTTACTTCTTGGGACGAATACTCGTCCCTCTTTCACCGACGAGGTACTTATTTTCGGTAAGGACAAACTTGTTTTACATTTTTCTTTACTCTATCCGTCTTTAGCCCTTAGTCTACAATAACTTTTCCCGATCTACGCACGTATCTCAGTGAGGACTATTGCCTCCTCGAGGGACAAATGGAGAAACGGCAACATTTGGAGACCAAGGCAGTTGAACAGCTTTCACGCAGACATCATTATTGAAGTTGAACTTCTTGAAGAGAAACATTTCTCTTACGCTAGCGTGGGAAGCGGAGTTCATCTAGCCGTATTCTTCTCGACGAACATTCTCAAAACACAAACAATATAAAGCTCAAGGTGCTCTCTTCCGCGTCACACAAGTTTGACTCCGCCACAACACACTAAATCTCCACTTACTATTATTCTACGCCTCTCCACCGCTAGCGTTACCTCAACCACTTCTTCCCCAACACTTAGCACGATCTGAACTGACTATCACCATCAAAAATTCCTTCTACGAACCATTATCTACTCTTGCCGCTGTGTAACACTAGCACGTCTACAGCGACATTGTCATATCCTACCCTTTCGGTCATTAAACATATGTATTCAATTCACAATTAGATTGTTCGTTACTTCGTTGCTCCTGGGATATACCAGACAGCACAACCCGCGACCAATAGCCCACGGCCCACAACCATTGAGATCATTATTTTAGGAGCTTCCCGCACGGCGAACGACCTATACTCTCCACAACCCACAAACCTTCGATCTCTTTTCTTCGGGCCAAGCCTTGGATCACATCCTTTGCAAGACGATCTGAAAAGACACATTTGCCTGGAGAGACTACTGCTTTCCTAGAAAGATATATCAAGTGAATCACTACCAACTCGCATTGAAACCCCAACTCCGCAATGTATCAGCTTTTCTTTCACCATTTTAGAGCATATTCCAACTCTTCGGCTAATAGAAATACTACAGTCGAAAACATGTTGTCCCCATGGACATTAGCGGACTATCAAACAACACCAATATTTGACTTCCACGATTGGGTGTCTAAATCTAGCGAGGGATGGAAGGAGGTAAGTTTCCACTGAACTTCATGGTTTACATGACAAAGGTGCCTGCTTATATGAATCATTCAACTAACCTCTTCTTTGATAGAAGTATAGACCACCCAATGTCTCAGTTGGAGACCCAATCCCGAAATCGAAATTTAGATTGGGCCGGAGCTCCTCTATCAACTCTCAGCTGCCAACACCTATATCCTCAAGGACATCCTCTCCAGTTGCCAGATCGCCTATTTGCTCGCCAGGAACCTCCTCCTCTTCCTTCTATTCATCTTCAACTCAATCGCCGGCATCCTCCTTCCAGACGCCTACCCCGAATGGTTCTCCTATCTTGCCAGATCTACCGTCTTGGGAGATAAACTACTCGATTTCCCACCGTTGTGTTGAATTTAACCCTAAGTTCTCTACTAAATACTTCGAAGTACGCGAATCCCCTAAAGGAGGATTAGGAGCCTTTGCTATTAAAAGCATCAAGAAAGGTACAAAGATTATAGTCGAGGAACCGTTGTTCAAAGGGGATTTTAGCGACGTTTATACTGCATACCAAAACTTTTCCGAGGAGCAGAGGGCAGAGTACCTAAGCCTCCATGGCTGGACTGGATCATCGAGAGGAGATACGGACTTGATAACTTGTATCTTTGCAACGAACCGGTATGCTACACACACCTTTGTTGGGTACAGGCGTCCCAGTACTGAAGAATACTGCTAACAGATGTCTGATTTCTAGCTTCGGCGTCTCTAGCTCATGTGAAGGTGATTCTGGGATATTCCTCAAATCATCAAGATTCAATCATGCATGCCACCCGTACGCAAGTTGCACATACACATTCGATGACAAGACCAACCGGCTGACGACCAAATCTCTTATTGACATCGCCGTTGGAGAAGAGATTACTATCAGCTATTGCAAATGGCCCGAAGATCTCTACGACAACTACGGATTTTATTGCGACTGTCCGGGCTGCCCCGGAGTCGATACTAAGATGGCCGAAGAAACAGACGCTGCCTTCAACCAGCTTTTCATCAGCTACTAAGCCAGGGTTTTGTATAATATTGAAGGGGGTTGTTGACGGAGCGGGCGTTAGTTACTATGAATCTCATACCTTTCACAAGATGCACTTAGACTTTTCTTTTTCGGATGAGCCCAGCAGGGGTTTGGATTGGGATTTGGAACATGGTAGCGTGCTTTCATGAGTTAACCCGGGGTTATTCCCATAATGCAACATTTATTTTCCAAATCTTGCAGTAGTATTAGGGAGCAGAACGATTGCTAACATGCCATCACGGCAATTTTAAGTCCCAAGAAACGCTTGTTGCCATAGCACCTTATTCCTTCAACAACATCATGTCACCCATGTGCGTCTGATCACCAATGTCTGTCTAAATCGTTGCCTCCATATCAAATCACTGTACGTGTCACCATGATGAGAATCGATGACAGGTTTTAGATCCTCGCTAAAATCAATGAACAAACAGGCCAGGTGAATGGAGAAAACCAGAGCCGAATATTCACCCCATGTGTTCTGAAATTATGACACCGAATCCCCGAATTTATGACTAAACACTATGAGTGTTGATTCAGAGGTGAAAACAGGTATTTTGAACATTGAATAATAGTACATCTTATCGTAAAAAGAGCAAACCATATTCGGGCTAGGGCGCTGCGGCCGACGAAAACAAAGATGATACGATAGCTAAGTTAATAATAAGAATCATCTCAGTAGATGACTAGCGTGAATTTCTGAATGATGCTAAACACAAGAACCATTCTCAGAACAATCTTCAACCATGCAATACAAAAATGCTCCACAGTATCCCATGACCTAGGACCGTTTTCTTCTTTTCTTACAACGTAAAAATCTGTACCAACAATAGACGCCGGAACGCAAACTTGTCACGACATAACCCCGGTGTTAATCTAAGCCACCCAACACCCAACACCCAGAACTTACAAACTTCCCACATCCTCTTTTGGCGACTGTGCCATGAAACCAACCCAACGACGACTACCAACTGAGCAAGGCGCTAGCAATCTCGCCTCCGCCGACGCAAATCAGCAGCCATCACAGACCCTACCGTCCGCACTAAGATCACCCGATCCACTCAGAAATACTGTCTCTCTTAGACCTATAGACACAACTCGCACCTCCGAACCAGCAACCACACAACAGGAAAATGCCAGCATGCCACTACCACCAACTCGAATCCCAGGCATCTTAGCAATTCAACTTCCACCCTCTCACCTTCGAACAACTCCTACAGAGGCAGAACCTATTCGTGCTAGCTACGGATCGTCTCGTCTACGAATAACTCCCACAGAGGTAGAAGAGAATCGCACTAGCTCTAGAACTTCCCATCTACGGAATGACGGAACGATAAAACCACCACATATCTTGAAACGACCAGCTGGAAATGGTCAGCTCGCAGCTCTTCAAAACAGAGGATCATCGACGAGCGACTTACGAGTTCCGCAGCCTCACGTTACAGAGGGCGCGCCAGGGATTCCAGAGCGGAGTTCTAGATGGAATCAATATCAAGAAACGGAACTTGATGCAAGAAAAAGAGAGGAGAAGGAACGAGAGAGGTTGGAGGAGTTGAGGATCTTGCAACAAGAATTCTTCGAAGGGATTAAGACGGGAGAAGTAGCTAAGACAATAGATGTCAAGACTTGGGCTGCCATTGTGAAATGGGGTCGAGTGTGTTTGGCAGAAAAGTGTGAAGGGTTTCGCGAAGGAGAGGCGCTATGGGATGAAAAGAACAAGCGGCCAAAGGTGTGAGTGTGAAAACCGCATGGGCTATCGAGAAGGTGAGGGCAGCCACAAGTGCTGGAGTAGAGCCCGAGGCTCCGAGACTTTGTGGACATCGGAGAGAATGATTGTGATATGTAGATTACAAGGTTGTATATTATCATAATTAGAAGTGGTCAGCACCTCGTCACTTGTGCACATGTGAGTGAGGTTAATAACGTGAACGGCACAAATAACAAAACCCAAGATTAGGTTTGATTCACAGACACCTTCTTCATGCATCTATAAACGTGGAGTATGAGTTCTCTCTCTTCTGTCTCGTGCCATCAGCGGACATACTATCATTTATCTGTTTGACAACACCTCAACACAATCACCCGTTCAAGTCCTTGACTCCACCGAGATCATGGCTACTATTGACTACCAAAATACACCAGTCAATACTTCGGAGAAACCAAAATTTCGCCGCTGCCCTAGATGTCCGCATCGTCTGTCAGATCTCGGATCACATGTCGATGTGGAAGAACTCACCACCGATGCTATTGACGGCGAGTCTGACAAGACAGAAGCCGGTAGTACACGAACACATAGCACAGCGAGTGATACTCCGTATTCGCTCAGCCGGCCATCACCGAGATTGACAAACAACAGCAAACCTCTAAGCTACGAGCGAGGAGAAGGTTCAAATGTTACAGTTGCCGGAAACGAGATACTACAAAATAGGGCGAGAGTTCTTTCAATCGATGATATTGCATCGCCTGATCAGGTTGCAGGACACCATCGGGAAACCTCTGCTTTATCCACGGCAGCGAATGATGGAAGCAACGCTTCGGACGCAGATGAACATCTCGACGTTGATATTGGAAGGAGTCCTCTTCAATTCGAAGCTGATGGAGAAGATGTCGCAGATGTTCCCAGAAACCCAGTACTGGAAAGATACATCAAAGATTATACGAAACTTGAGACCGCCACTGACGGTGTGGAACGATCTAGCATGTGTGGAAGGATTATTGGAGGAGATGATGCGGCTCCGAATTATGCCACTCGGGAGCTCGAGACCACCACGAAAAGCATGAAAGTACACTGAATGCTCTGATGAAGTCGCCAAAGACAGCAAAAGTGGACATGATAGAGATGATAGAGATGAAAGTATGACTGTCGAATGATCTCAACAGATGGCTTTTTAAGGCCGAAAGGGACTGGAACATAGCGATGCGGAAGTTATAGGGAGCTGCATAGAAACAAGGCGTGAACTTTCCTAATAGAGCAATTTTAGATCTTATTGCCAAAAGCGATCCGGTCCTCTCAAAGTTTCCAAAAATAGGGAATCATTTATTGTGATAATGGTTTCCCCAGATCTGGCATAGGCAGGTATAATGCTGAATATGCGTATTCGATACAGAAGAATTGACGCCCAGATATGACGGTGCGTTGAAAGCACAGATGTACGTCCGAAGATGCATAAATATTGCATAAACGTAGCACAGAACGACAATTGGAAACCACAGAGATTGAGATCTTAAAGTACCAATCTTGGGAAATAGCTGGAAACACTCAGATTTCTAGATGCACTTCATAATCTGCTTGAAGTATTGTCACCTTTTCGTAGACCAAAGATTGGGGAGATTTGGGGTAGTGGGTATATAGATATAATAAAGTCTACTTGCTGAAAGCTATTTCTGCTGGCACACGACTTCGATAGCTAATTGACTCATAACTTGGCTTCGGTGCCATACAGATATTTGGTCTCATTTTCTACCTCTTACAAATTGGGACAACAGCGGCGATCCTCAAATACGCTCACTCTGCTGCGATCTTTGCAAATTCTGCGTTGAGTTTCTCAATTTCTTCTCGCGCCTTGGCATCCTCTGGATCCTCTTCCTCCTCAGGCGCAATTTTGCTCGAGCTGAGAACAGGAGCTTCGATCTTAGGCGTCTCCTGATTCTCGACTTCTGAGGACACGGGAGCTGGGTCCTCTACGGTTGGAGCGATCTCTTCCTTTACAGGACTTGCTAATGCCGGTGGTGGTACCTCTTCATTATTCGCGACAGCATCAGGCTCTGTGGACTCTGAAACCTCCTTGGATTCGACCAACTTTCCGACCACAGGTTCTTCGATAGGGTCAGTGGATTGGACATCGGAAATTGGGCCTTCCACAATTGGCTGTTCCTCAATTGGCTGTTCCTTGTTCGGCTCAGTGATAATGGATTCTTGCTTAGCTTCCATAATAGAGGGCTCTTCATCCTTGGCAATATCAGACCCATTCGTAATTGAAGTTAGCTCCTTCTTATCTTCCTCTGATTCTGGCTTGGGGGATTGTACTGGCTCTACTGCCGTCTCAACGGCCGTTTCCTCGGTTGGTTGCTTCTCAATAACTGGGCTTTCATTCTCCTTCTCAATCATCGACTGTTTCTTTACAGATTTGGTGTCTGATTTTGGTGTCTTTCTTGAAACTGTAGGCATAGTGGAAGCTGTAGGGGTCTTTTGTGGCTTTTCGACTGACTTCGTGTGTTTGGTAATGACCTTTGTAGGAGCTGCTTGTCGTGCTTTTGGGCCTGGGCTCCCATTCGAAGGATCATTTAATTTAGCAGGCCCATCTCTCGTAATAGGCCGCCTCGCTGATGGCGCTCTCTTGGGTGGCGACGTCGTGCTTGGCTTCTCTGCAGTCTTCGATGCTGAAGCAGTGGTCGGCCGCATCATCCTCGCCAGGAATGAATCGTCAGCAGGAGCAGAGGGATGTGGGAGGCTTGTACGGGAGGGTTGCTTCCGTATTTGTGCCGGCGGGGGGCCAAGTGACGGTCTACTACTGCCTTGCATCAGCGTTGAAGGCTTGCGACCTAAGGTAGATTTGGTTGTAGCTGTACTTGCTCGACTGTCGGAGCGGGAACTGGCATGATGAGCCTGCGATGAATTCATAGGTTGAGCATTGTTAGATGCACGGCTGAGAGACTGCCGAGCTGCCATAGGAGGTGAAGCGTTTGTCTTGGATCCGGAGGAAGCAGTATGTGCAGTAAGAGACGCAGGTAACTTGACTGGACGCGTTGGTGATCTTGGTCGTGGCTTTTTGAAGCCGGTTTGTGGGGGAGATTCTGGTATTCTTGTCTTTGGAGCAGATCCTTTTGCAGTTGCTGTGCTTGTTTTAGTGGCCGGCTTTGAAGCATTGCTGGCAGCCAGATGAGCCCTTGAGCTCGTGTTTTCTTGCGATTTCGCCGGCGCCTCCTTTCTGCTTGGTGTGGTTGGCGTCTTGGGTGGTGCTGGTGACTTGAGACTCTTCTTTGGCGAGGCTTTTGATGCTGCGGATGATCTCGCAGTAGATATCGGAGCTGGCTTCGTTCCAGGTTTGCTGGTAGCTGGCTTCTCCACTGGTTTCGCAGTTGATGATTTCGATGACCCATTTGTGCGAGAAGGCTTTTCGTCCGCTTTGCCATTGATAGTTTTGGCTGTTTCCTTCTTTCCTTCCATTCCGTTTGATCCCTCCTTCTTTTTCTCTAAGGGCTGCGAAGGTTTTACCGGTGATTCTATGATTGCCCCCTCCGCCAATGAACTTCTCTTGCGTGCACCAATTTCTGGCCGGGGAGCTTGCTTAATCTCAGGAATATCCATGGCGTTTTCCTCGTCAATGCTGAAGCTGCTCCTCCGTTTCGATGTGCTTGGTTCACCGCTGGTCTCCCTTCTCAGCCCAATCTGATTACCCAGTTGTCCACTCCTCTCCACCGTCACAAAACTTGTTCGGACTTTCGATAGGGGTCGAGGTGAGGTTCCAGTACTAGCACCGCCTTGGAGAATTTAGCTACCAATCCAAGCGCGGATGGAAGGAACTCACCCATCGAACTTGCCCCCGGCGAGCGACCCCGATCATCTGGCAGCTCTGCATTGTCCTTAGTTTCAAACATTGCCCGCAGATTGCGAACACCTGAAGACATGTTGGTTGTGTGCAAGAAACAAGCTAAGATGCAGTTTGTCGACCCTTTTGTGACCTAGGCAAGCAAAACTTCCCACCTACACCGCTTGGGGAAGTTCGAAATGCTCCCGAGACAGACGTAGTTCTTGAACGGATGATAAGGGGATGTGTTAGAAACCTATGCCGGATTAAATGTCGGATACAGAAGCCCAGAAACCTCGGGCGAGCAAAAACCCACGCTGTCCAAAGGGAGCTCGAGCGTTACACGCGACACGGTATCGACGCGCTATTGATTAAAGAATGGATGAACACAAGTACAGGAAAGCGAACAGAACGATTTAAAAAGGCGACAGTGCGGAACGGACGCTCCACGTCTCGAACAGCTATTTTGTATGAACTCCTTCGAGACAATTATTCACGCATATGCAGGGGATGCGGTGGATTTAAAGCTCCCTCGAATAGATTCGGTGGGGGGGAGCCGCTGAAGGCAACCGAAACTGGGGTGCGCTGGCTGGAAAATAGGGGCTGCGGTTTTACAGGGGGGCTTCTATATGCTTTTGTACTCCGTACGGAGTACAGTATCGCAGTATCACAACCGAGCTGCAAGGGAGCTGTGCTGGAGCCGAGTCTGGTACGAAATACTTCAAAAACTTTTGAGACCGACATCGCAGCTTACCCAAACACTACACAACATGGCTGCCAGAACATTGCGCATAGGTATAGCCGGCTTTCCCATATCCAATTGAACATAGCTGATGTGTCTTTAGGTCTCATTCCCGGCGACGGTATTGGAAAAGAGGTCATTCCTGCTGGGCGCAAGATTCTCGAAGCGTTGCCCGCATCTCTAAAACTCAAGTTCGAATTTGTCGACCTCAAGGCGGGTTTCCAGACTTTTGAGGAGACGGGAGCAGCCTTACCTGATAAGACCGTTGAGATCCTCAAGAATGAATGCGATGGTGCGCTATTTGGTGCTGTCAGTTCTCCTTCGAAGGCTGTGAAAGGCTATTCCTCGCCCATCGTCGCATTACGCAAGCGTCTCGATCTATACGCAAACGTAAGGCCGGTCAAGAGCGTCATGACTGCAAAGAACCCAATTGACATGGTCATTGTCCGAGAGAATACTGAGGATCTATACGTGAAGGAAGAGAGGACATATGATGCGCCCGATGGAAGTGGAAAAATTGCAGAAGCCATTAAGAGGATATCGGAGAAAGCTTCGTTCAGAATTGCTACAATGGCAGGCGAGATCGCGCTGCGACGACAAAAGATTCGAGACAGCGGTGTGCCAAGCATACATAAGGCGCCTATGGTGACCATCACTCATAAGTCAAACGTCCTCAGTCAAACAGATGGTCTTTTTAGATCTACGGCAAGAGACGCACTGGCCGCCGCCAAATTCTCTTCAGCTGTGGGTGTTGAGGAGCAGATTGTCGATTCCATGGTTTATAAACTTTTCCGCCAGCCAGAAACATACGACGTCATCGTTGCCCCAAATCTTTATGGAGATATCCTATCTGACGGAGCTGCCGCACTTGTAGGGTCTCTAGGACTCGTCCCAAGTGCTAATGTAGGAGAGGGATTCGCGATTGGAGAACCATGTCATGGTAGTGCACCAGATATCATGGGCCAGAACATTGCGAACCCAATTGCGACGCTGAGAAGTGTCGCCCTCATGCTGGAATTTCTCAATGAGGAAACGGCCGCTGCGAAGATTTATGCTGCTGTAGATGGCAATTTGGAGGAAGGGTCCCTTTTGACCCCAGATCTTGGTGGAACGGCCACCACCACACAGGTTGTTGATGATATCCTACAACGTTTGTAAAGTATTATGCATATAGAGAACAAAAGCAAAATGAAATAGCAGGCTGCCTGACCAGCTGTCAGTTGACGTGATCTGATATCTCATTCTTACATGGGCAGCCATCTAGCATGCCTCTTGCTGTATATGTATTGAACGCCGATCAATGCCCAGTCCATATCATACATGTAAACCTACACCTTTTTATATCACTCTGCATAGCAGCATTCCTCCAATCTTCCTTTCAACACATTCTCTAGCTTCCATGACCCCCTTATCTGTAGTGACATACAAGCATTCTCCTGGCCTCGTTAATCCCTTTACGAAGCCGGCTTCTCGACCCCGAATTATCTTTCCGAGTCCCTGTGCGTCCATCCAGATTCGCTTCGTCGGTTTGCTAATCATGCTCATCTCCCTCAACACAGGATCGTTATTGTAGTATTTCATGCCCAACCACAATCTTCGTGTGCTAATGTTTTCCTGCGTGACGGGTTCCGGAACGTATGATGATAGTGTATCGACTCGTGGTGGGGTGAGGCCGCCGCGGGTGACTGACGAGAGAAAACCCGAAGCTTGGAGGGCTAGTGTTAAGGTGAGGATCATGTTTGTAGATGGGACGGATGTCAAGCCCAGGCGCGCTTTCGAGGCATTTTGAAGATGAGAACACACATTGGCGAGATGTACAAGCGACATGTCGAAGTGCGTAGGCTGGTGACTCGGGAGTAGGTAAAATGGCCCGCGCGGGCGCAATTGATGATTGTGGAAGACTCGGAGAGCCTTTGGGTCAGGTTGATGTGGTCGCAGAAAGAAATTTAGAAGCCGAAGTATGTAGAAGCAGTCTCGGTGTCTGAACGGTCCCAGTGATACGAGTGTCGCAGGCCAATGGTCGTGTTGCCGGCTGCCCAAGATCGTGGAGCTACAAACGTTCACGATATTGAAAAAGTGTTTGCCGCGGAGCGGTTCCAGTACTAGGGGCGTCTAAATACACGTAATTAGGCGCACCTCCCAGCATACACATAAAATTAGCGGTTTTGGAGCTTTTACCATTTACAATGCAGCGCTAAAGCTATTTAGGAGGGCGAAGACAACGACATCTGGATGCTGGAGCGGACTAGACTCCTGACCATGCAATTATCATGGGACAACCTTAGAGACCTGTTCAAAATATGCTTTATTATGACATATTATGCGCGATTTCTATACTATGGAGAGACGTGAACAAGGCGTGTGTCTGCGTTATTGACCGAATTATGACAGGCCTATCAAGAAGCGAGTCTTGACAGCGACAGCGACAGCTCCAAGCTGTTGTGCGTGCTATTTATAACATATCATTGGAGCGATTAACCGCCGCAATGTGCAGCCACCACATCCCTTGGACCCCTCCAGATTATAAGGTATGTGATATGTTTCTTTGCGCTTCATCTACTTTATCTGCTTCTTGATCGCTATTCCTCACTTTCTCTATCTGTTTCTCATCAAGATACCCTCATCGAAACGATCGCCTCCTCGTGGAGCATCGTAGATACGCAGGATGGCAGCTAGACCCGGAGAAGAGCTTGTCGCGACACTGTGAGCTCGACCAAAAAGCTGCATGAGCTGAGTGGTAGCCTTGCGTTACTGACATGACACAGGTTCGCTGATTTGCATTACTTCTATGGCCCTCCAACTGCAAAACCACCCCATCATAGATTTGATAAAGGTTCCTACGTTTACCTTTTTGAGAATATCCAGCATCGTCGGGCGCGGGTTGAAGTCGCAAACAATGCTGGCACACCTGAACAAGATGCCTTCAATGGACGTGAGTCGCACCTAGGTGTATCGTGGAATGGCCCAGATGCTCACACCTTTTTCCTCTTAGATCTTGACAATGCTCACATCCAATACTCCTACAAACACTCTACTCTGGTCAGTTTGACAGTGGACGGGCCGAACCGCGGATCTTTTGGTAATCCACCACCCGAAGGCCAAGAATGGCATCTCCCTACATTTGACCCAAAAAACGAGAACAAGTACATGTACAAGCTCCACAGTGTTGATATATATTTCTGGATGAAGGAAGATGCCCTCCAATTTGTGAACGGGATTCGGAGGGTTTTGCCCCAGCAGCAGATAGCCATCCAAGACGAACCGTCTGCTCCGCCACCGCACCAACATGACATGAGCGCGGTGGTTCAAAAGCTGGAGAATGTCGCTATCACGGATCCTTCCTACCAACAGGGACAAACCAGGAACTCCCAAACTACAACCATTCCCGCCACGATATCGCGAAGCAGTACGGGCACGTTTCCGGGGCCTCCAATTAACACAATATCCAGGAGTAGCACAACCACCTTCCCTGGCCCACCAATCTCAGCTACTCCGCAAAGTGTAGAGGCCTCTAACTTTGTCCCATTGGCTTACAACCCAGCTGCGCCGGCTGCGCCAGAGGCCATACAACATCGCGAGAAGACCCCCCCTCCTGAAGATGGTGCTGGAAATCCACTCGTTGCCGCCGCCGCTGCTGATCAAGGTCAAACATATGGCCACCAATTCCAGAATCCAGGAGGCTTCTCCGCTCCCCCTGGACAGCAAGTCAGCTATTTCCCTGGCCCGCCAGCAGCAAGTGCTCCACCACAGTTCAATCAACCCCCCCCTTCTGCTGGGTTGCAGTCTCAATTTGGCCAACCTCCTCCACCATCAGCCGGACTACAGTCACCGTATGCACATCACTTCCAGAACTCATTCGCAGCTCCTCCAACATCAGCAGTGATACCAAATCCTCAGTCTCAACCTCCATCAGCCATCCCATCGGCGGTTCCTTCGGCACCAGTTGCTCCCCCATATCAACAGCAACCAACACCGCCCAACGCATCTCACATTCCCGTAACACAGCAATATGCACAATATCCTGGCTCACCCGGACTATCATCACCTGGTCTCTCCTCGCCTGGTATATACTCTCCAATGGGGGCCGCTTTTCCGTCATCACAACCTTCCGCCCCAGCACCCCCACCGGCCTCCGCTCCCCCTGGCGGGTTTTCCACTTACAACTACCAAGCTCAACTTAGTAATACACAACCACTGTCAACTGATTATTCTATCCATCAGCAGGTCTATCGGCCAACAGAAGTTGAAGGGACTATCAAGCCTCACAAGGTTCCAAAACCACCACGAGGCAAATTGGAGGAAAGGGCAGGTAGAGTGGAAAAGCTTGGAGGAAGCCTGTTCAAGAAATTGGAAAAGAAAATTGGTTAAGCGAATGGACAATTGCTGAAGAAAGATATCGACACCACCTGTCAGAGAGCTGGTTCAAACTCAGTCAGATAACAGGAATGTGCGGTGGAGAGGCTTGACCAATATCTAGGTGAGGTGCCTGGTGAATGATTGAAGCTATACATCCTCCAATGAAGGAATTCCTCATTATTGAGTCGCACTGCAACGTTTTCCATAGCCCTTACGAATCTGCCGGTGCCGTTTGTTTGTGTTTGTTCCACTGTTCAACTTTCGACCCTTACCCGAAAAGTCTCCTTTCGGGGGGTCACTACAAATCTACCTCTGGTCTCATACCTACACATCACCATTCACATCTTCTACATACTATTCATGACGGTTACGGTGGTCTTCAAAAGCTGCTCTAATGCTGGTCAGGTCGCATTTTATACAATTACCATTTGCAATGTTATGCGTATAAAGAAGCAATCCTTCACAGCCATAATGTTGCCACCCATGTTCACATGATGACTTTGAAAGTCAACGACGGGTGTACTAGAGAGAAGGTACGGTATCGTCTAGTTGCCGTACTGTCAACTGCCATATCAATGGTATGTCAGAAGGATGCAACTTCACAAGCTCGAAACTTGCAGCTGGGGTCCTCCAAACAGCAGGAGAATCTGGAAAGAACATTTTTGGGAGGCGATTCGTTCAGACTCGCGACAGCGGTCAGAACTAGACAGCTTCGAACACGTTGACTACAGTGGAGATATAAGCGGTCTCGGGGGCCAGACGCAAGTCACGAGACCCATCATTCTCGCATCCAATGCAACTCTCGATGGCATGATTGTCGCACACGGAGAGCCTTCAAAGCCTCTCTTGCGTCTTGGAAAAAGCGACGGAGGGGTTTCGATATTCCAAATGCATATGTTTGCAAGACTTTCGCGAGAACACCTACGATTCAATCAATCTACTCTATAAGCATGATAACTATATCCAATATTCGAGCACAGCAAAATTGCCCGGTCTTTATTCCTCGGCTTCTTCTTCCAGCACCCACAGCATGCACCCAACCGGCCGTCAAATCTTAATGAGCTTGGCTCAACCGACATACGCGGTTGTGAAGGAGGCTGGAGAGCATACCCCAAGGGCGAGAATCTACCACATATCAGTGCTAAAGTGTGGATCCAAAGAATCAGAACAGTAGCGATCATACGTGGTCGCCAAAGGGGAAAATTGTCTAGACACGAAATTATTTCATGCATCACTCCGAGGTCAACATAGCATCGGGGGACCAACAGTACTATGCACATTAGTCAATGGACAACACTCCAAGAAGTGATGAGCATTTAAGCGGAGGGTCTTTCGAATGAACGCCTGACGCTCGTTGCACTTCTCTCGACAGATTTTGCACATTAGCTGTGGCTCGACAAGCATAGATACCCCTTGTACGCCAGGAGCTCCAGCGAGAGCAACGCCACTTTACGCTTCGGATTGCATGTTCGAAAAACTGGAACTATAACGCCGTACTACAGACCAAATATTCACAATTGCCCAGCCTTCTCAAGTCCAATATTGCTAGCATTCTAGTCCAGGATCCCAGACGAAGTGTGCGCATACGACACGATAGCCAAATCTCAGTCACTTAGATGCCCTTGAGTATTATGCCTCCTCTTAGGCTTGGAGAAGTCGTTGGTCGTCGTGGTTATAGAGTCGATAAAAGCTCGCGAGCCACTAGCGCCGCCATGGACGAAACAACGTCCGAATACAGGTCTCCCCAACATGACTATCCATCTCGTCGATCGTCTCGGGTAAGGATCATCAGAGCTATTGCTCTGTGTAACGATTTTGTTCTTGGGTTTAAGGATTGTCTTGCCTGCATCTAGATCCTGATGCTCAATACCGAATATCTGTCGGCCGAAGTGACCTTTCGAAAGGGCGGGACTGCAGGTGATTCGGTAGAGTCGGTTTCCACCAACCCCGCGTCCCACAATGAGCAGCTTTCGGACTGCATATAGATCGTCGGACCCTTTCCTTGTGCAGTAATATCTGCAATCCCTGACCTTAGGCAAGTCAACAATTCAATCTTGCTCACGATAAAAAAATCGAAAAAAGCAGCAGTCACCCGATAGAACCATTGTAAACAGTACAGTAGAAAATTTTGAAAGGCAGTACGGGCTTTCACTCTGGTGGGTCGCCTAGCAAGGACGTCCATCTGGTACGCTCAGTATTCAACTCATGGCACTTGGACGGAGGGCTAGACTCGCTTCGCGACTCCCCAGGAAACCGGAGCCTCCATCCGGATCGTATCGGAGGTCATCTCTATCTTCCGGACTATGGTATTTGTCTTTCGTCGCGGAAGAGGCATGTCGACAGCAACTAGGCGGCAGGTTCACAAAATCTGAATCCTGGGCTGTCGAGACGATCTCGTGTAATTCGACGAACGTGAATATTGCTCTTTTATTTCTTGCCGACATGCTTCAAACCTTTCACGGCATATCATCTGACGCGTGCTAGTCAGGAAGGGGACGACAATGCATCTGTCATACAAGCTAGAGACGCCATTGGGGTCCTGCGAAACGATGCATGACCACTTCCTAGGCTTAGTTCCTTTTGCCAGCGGTCTTTTCAGAACGCGGTCGTGGTTGCGGAGGGGTCATCATATCACTCTTGCTCAGCCATTCATGGGGCATATGAGAGGGATGACTAGCGCTCTCGGCTTGCACTTTGCACTTTGCACTTTGTATTGTGTACTACCATGCCTCTCCACGTTCATGGATAGTGTTGCGCTTTGCATTTTGCACTGCACTCTTTGTTTTGCAATATCCATATCTTTATGGGTTCCTCCTGGCATGACATTAATTTGGCGTGATAAAGCTTAGACGGACATTGGATGAGTTCCTAGGCTACAACTCTTCTAATCGATCGTTATTTTCTTCTAGTCCAACCATTATTCCTGCCGACATGCATTCATTGAGCTGCTGCCCTCGGTTTTCCCACCTCTCTCTCCGTTTACCTAACTGTATTTATATCGACATCCCAATGTTGGCTCTTCTATACGTTAAAACAGCAATATAGTCTGAAAACGCGGAAGGATTTGAACGTGGGACAAGACAATCCGCTTGTACTCCACAAACTCACACGCTCAATCTGACCTCAACGGTCTCTATTAACCAGAGAGAAACCTCCTTTAGAGACATGGAGGAAAAGGTCTTCGGAAAGAATAAATCACCATTGATCGAGGCGTTGTTTGGTGCGGCTTTACCAAACCCCAGACTGTATGATCCATCTGAAATACCTAACATGGGGTCTCTTAGACCAACCAAGTTGTGGTCGAAGATGATATGTGTTGCGTGTTCTCGGCGGAATTGGGGAACCCAATGGTGGTTGGATATGGATAGTGCAGTCTATTGTATTGCGGGCAACAATTTCCTTCGCTGCGTCCATGTTCTTCTAGCTGAATGGGTTTTATGAGTGTGCTGTACAAAGATCGTGCAGATATGCGCTTAGATTAGCATGCCTTTTCAATTCCAATCTTCAAGGCCATATTGCTCAAGACACAAAGCTATTCTGCAAACTCATGCGCGATCTTGAGAGAATTTATCTTGCAGTGTTCCTACAGGTTCTCCATACGACTGTTTGATTCCCCCGCCCATATTTCAACATGAGTCAATATCCAGTATAGCCATCGTGTATAGAGGAAGGCAGTATTGACATCTGTCGGCACGGAGACAGAGATAACCTCTATCATTGGAGTCAATCAAATCCCCTAATAGTAGCAAACATCACATGTTCTTTGATATATAAGGAATAAGGACTCAGTGTCTCTATAGATAACATGTCGATCACTTTGGATATGGTGCAAATCTCGGATCCCTACCCTAACCTTCACTCATCGGCGATCGCAGTCTCCCAGGTACTGGATGACGGGTGAGCGACCGTTCGGTTCTCTCGGGTTGGTTTCCGACAGTCCTGCAAACGGCGAGTCTCTGTGCCGTGGATTGTGATATGGCGATGCAACTTGGCGGTAAGATGAGTGAGATGACCTAACTTTGGAGACGAACTGACAACAATTTCATCTTGGGATTGACAGTCGTCGAGAATTGTCTTTCGACCTTCGGCACTATATCCAACTGCCAAGAACACGCCGAGTTCCATCGCGGAATAAGCAAGATACGTGTAGACGTAGTCTCCTTTGATCGGCGCCAAACCGAAGAACTATCTAGCTTCTTTCGTGAAGGACGCTCATGAGGCTGAAAACCCAACCATAGTTGAGCGCTGTGTGAGGTATGGCATCAGACACCCCACGGAACATTACTCTTTTTCCTCAATACTGAGTTGGCACAATTTACTGCAGATGACCAATGACGGTTGAACGCATCTTCCTCCCCTTACTCGAAGGAAGTTGCTGGATAAGACATGTGGACAACACGCGAATCGTGCCACAGCTGGCATGTGGCAGCCACAATTGGAGTATCAGACCATCCTCAAAGCCAAAGTTGAAAAGATTCGGGTGCTTAGGGTGTGCAAGTCTCGATTCTCTCCAGTATGGGGGCCGAAAAGTCAAAGTGCAAAAAAAAGAGCTGGTGTGAAGGATTTAATTGTACAAGGATGTCATTACAGGATTGAGCATCAGGAATAAGGCTGTGGTCATTTCACAAGGTGCCATTGAAGCCACTCTTACGTATGCAAGGGGCCGAAAGGAGAACCTCGCTAAAGGATCCAGCAGCTTCCCGATCTCGACTTTCAAGTGAGTCGACATGACAGGATTGGCGGGATTTTCCCAGTCATGTTGATCAACTTGAGAGGCCTTCTACTTCGTATGATGACCAACCGGTAACCGTGCGGAGTGGAATAACACATTTTTCACTGGTTGGAGATGGCCACCCGAGCCGTATACTTCTATGTGCTCCGGTGGAGGCCGAAATGAGCCGTAGGACCCCTGTCTGAAGAGAGAAAAAGGATGCTTCCCTTCTGCACCGGGTGAGCCCCTCTGCATCTCCGCCCATCGCGCATGAGCCCTTATGGTCTCTCTGCGCTAGGGTAGGGATGCCACCTGCGCAGGTACTCCTATCGGTCTTTGGTAAAGAGATCGGAAGTCTCTCTAGTAATACTACTGAGGGGTCCTGTGTAGACCTGCCCACCCCTCCAGTATTCTGTCTTTCGAATTTGTCTGACTCCCGCCGGATCCCTCTCCCACTTCCCCACTAGTATCCCTCACGCACTTGCCATCCACACATCTTCCAGCCCTGCAATGCAATATTGGCCAGTGTATTTGGGCATCTCACCGTTTCATGCAACACATGGTTGCTTTGGCTGACTTACCAGACGGCCTCAACAGAATATCCACTCTTTTGATCCTGTATGAACTTTCATTTTCGCGAATATATCATTCGGAATCGAGTATGAAACCAACGTATGGGCCTTCCAGCTCCGTTGGTATTGGTAGTACAAGCCGATCTGAAGCATGCCTAAAGACTGGTCTCGCTATAAGGCTGAGATAACCCGACTCTACATCGAGGAAGGAAAGACTTTGAACGAAGTAAGAGAAATCCTGATAATCACTCATGGATTCCACGCATCGTAAGGAAATTTTACCAGTCAAACATGAGATTTCTACTCACAGCTTGTAGAATCCGAGCTTACCGAATGAAGATAAATGATTGGGCTCTCCGAAAATACAAATCCAGAGATGCTTCTGTAGACGGCGAAGACTTCAACATGTATCACATACCCAATCCTGGGGCCGGAATGCCTCCGCCAAGCTCAACGACATCCTTCTCTCGTAACTCTGTTCGACAGTACGGCCCAGATTTATCAGTACCAGCTCGACCGATGGAAGCTAACGAGGTTCTCATCTTGATACAAGGACAATCAGCAATACCATATGCTCTCGAAATTCTCATCAGCAAGTGGCAAGGAGGCCGGAGCCAGTATCTCGAAACCCTCTCAACTCTTCTTCGGGATCATCAGTACTGTCTTTCAATAACACGCTGTACGACAAATGATAGACCCCTTCTCTTCAACTTGATAGAAGAATTTGTCCCCCACGAAGAGCAAATTAAGGTTGGGAAACTCCTTCTAGAAGCTCTGTTTTCTGCTCGTGCTATCGCGAAAAGTCCTGACGCAGCATGGCTCAGAGCGTGGGATGCAGCACGCCTATGCAATGATTGGGGAAGTGTCAGGGAAACTCTCTATGACAACAGCACAGTTTCTGTTGGAGACCTTTTCCTCAACAGTGCTTTGTTAGTACTGGCTGAGCAGCTCCTGAGACGCTGCATCAAACTATTTCAAGGTTACAAAGATCAGGTTGAATGGCCCAACGAATCAGAGCGACAGGAAGCAGCTGCAAGCCGGCAAACTCTCATTGACATCTTGGAAGAAATCCGGGTCGTCAACCTCGATCTGCGACCCTCTCTGTATTATTACTCGGTGGAGATCATCGAAAAGGAAGAGCTTGGCAAAGATGACCCGCATAACTCACGATGTATTCCGCTTGCGAATTGGTGCCGTCACACATATCTCCATATGACGGCAGGTCTGTCAAACTCTGAGGACCGCGGTGATATTTTAGATGAAGACGAACAGCGATGGCTCGATACGCCCCCGTGTCACACCCCTCCTAACCATCAACAGGTCGGTCTCGTCAAAGAGCAGGGGCACTTGAATGGCTCCAAGTCTGGGCTTACAGCTATGGCTTCCGCTTCACATTTCCAACCTACATCTTTAACACCAGCAAGCCCCCACGAGAGTTTAACCTTGCCAGAGGCAACACATGGAGGACATCCTATAGCAAACACCCTCATGAGCAAATGGAAATCACTCAAAGGCTTCAAATCATACATTCTATCTGTTTTAGAGGGAGACATGTCCGATATTTTCATTTTCGATCCCCCCTCCACGGACGGCAGCGACGAAAACCTCTTTGACATTATTCACCACTACGTACCTAGTGATGAACAGCTCTCATTGACCAAGGCGACCCTTATGGCATGCACCACCATCAATATAGACATATGCTGGCGTCCATGGACTTTGCTCTGGTGGCTCTCGTTATTCAACGCCACAAATTGGAGTGACTTCCAAATCAAAGCAGACACTACAAAGATCGATAAGCATCTTCGACCTGTGATGTCTCCAGAGGCAGTGAAGCTTGTCATCGACGCTACGGTTGTCCTTGTTGGAGACCGGCTGCTATATGATTTGCGTGCTACGATAGTCAACAGAGGACCCGCTACTGATTCGACAAAGCTCAAGCAACAGTTTGTGGAGATTCTGGGAGAGTTCCGAAAACGAGGGTTGGACGTGGATCAGTCTTGGTTATCTTATGGTCTGAACATTATGTAAAATCTTTTTGTTTTCTTTATCGATGGTTGCCATGGCACATTACTTCGTTCTGTTGTTGAAGAGTTTCACGATACGTTTGACCTATGATACGTTTTTCTCTTTGGTATCTGCAAAAGCATCGACATGGGAGGAATCTATGGAACATCAATACGTACGTGGTTTTCATCTTCTATGCGGTTGGGCAAATTCTGGTCCCAATCATGTTTTGAGCAGAATAGGGGCCCGGATGCTAAGTCATGGTCTAATATTTTCTTTTGCCATTTCAAGAGTATGTCGAGGGTTCTTGATGTACGGGGAGTTTTTAGTTTCGAGCTGTCCGTATTTGGCACTACAGCACACGGCGTTGCATCTTCCTCCTGCATTACTACCCCCAACAAGATCTAGCTTAAGTAAAGCTGCCCCCGACCGTTTGCATTCTCCTTGCTTTGTTTTGCCAGTTCCTCCACTATATAATCCTCCTGCTCGCCAATCAATGCCGATACCGTTCGTCCTATATGCCGGAAGCTCAAAAGACGCCACATAAATGCATCTACCCGCCCGGATCTTCCGCTGAAATTCCGAGCTCCTTCAAGACCCCCACGTCTATGACCACTGACCAATGCCGCAACAATCATGTTCCTTTAACTTCCATGCAGGCGATTACCGCAATGAGCAATACACACTGAAAGTCGGAACAGCAGTGCAAGACAGCAAAGCAGAAAACTGATATGTCACACATATCTTGTGTCGGGAAAAGGAAGGAGGCTATGTGAACGTCGCGATCTGCTAGGTGGTTCGTCTGCGGTTATATTTTGGCATATGCGTGGTTTTATGAGCCCGAAAAAGAGACGGCTCAGGTAAGACCGAACTACGTGGCGTACATTTCATGTAGTGCATAGGATGATTTCGTCTCCTCGATTTAGGATTTTTCCAGCTCCAGGGAAGTAGGCTGCGTCAGTAATGGAACCCCCGTTACCCCGGGAGCTCTGCCGGAGCGTCATCTGAAGCCCACGCTGATCCTCGTTCTTTGCTTTTTCTTCGAGATTATGCTGCTGCCTCCAGAACTGCTCTTACGCCTTTCTACTGGAGCAATCGACGTTGTCTCTCGCAAGCCCGTCAGAAGTCGGCCCGGCCAAAACGCCCACGCACGAGAGATTCGAACTCAGTACAGTTAGTTATGTTAGGGTCGTAATATTTGCGAGGGCTCAACTTCCTCCATAGTAGTCTGAGCTACAGCTTGTTCCTTGGACTTTCTCCTCCCCTGCGTACCAGGTGGTATTATTAGTGCGGGCGTAACTTTCTCCATCGTACTTAAGTACTCTGTAGACAAAAGTCCTCAGCAGTTCGGACTAGACTCTCCACATGTGGGGTGTCTCTTGTGACAACAACGTTCACCCTATGATGTGCATACAAGCCTGTTGTAGGGCCCTTGCATATTAGAGATATCACTTCCCTCATATCTTGGAGTTCCCGCGTTGGAGAAAAAGCAAAGATCAACAGCGGCCAACCGTATGGTAATTGCCAAAAACGGAACCCTCCAGACATGGACTCTCGCTGCCCGTGACATGAACCTTATCGGGCAAGATTTCTTTCGCTAATCTGGAGCGATCACCGTTCCGTGTTTCTGGGCATTGTGACGCTCGGACTGGTCCGTCCATGTGCCACTTGGTGGAGGATTCTACTTGAAGTATACCAACTCCCTCAAAAGTTCCCATGACGGGCAAGCGTGGGCGAGATTCGAATTTCGGGCGGGAACAAAAGCGCATTTCTTTTGATTTGGACATTGGATTTTAGACCGTATTTCCCCTGGTGGTTCTATGATCTTACCCAAGGGTATCTGATTCCAAGCTTTTGGTGAGACGACCAGGATACCGGGCCATTTCCAAATCTCTTATCTTCACATAAAGTATCAGGCGCCTTGTTCGTAATATTTCCTCCCCCCCACCCTCTTTTTCTTTTAGAAACCGCAATCGTGTCTCAAAAGAACTAACGATTGTGACTCCATCGATAGTACTCATACCAGTTTGTGACTATGCTCATTATCTGTTCGTCGAACAGATCATACCTGTTGCGTGTCTAAGCGCCTTATCTCAAGAAACCTCCCTTCTCAAATGGACCAAACATCTGGAATCCAGCCAGGGACATCGACAGAACTCTTCGACCATGAAAGTCCTCGTCATAAACGCTCCACGAAAAAACTGCAGAACAGCCCTCACATTCTTACTCCTCCACCAGACGTCTTATCTGCAGAAGACCAGCTGGATTTCTACAACAATGAACAATCGGCTCCTTTAGTGAACTCATCTTTAATGTTTTTCTCGACTATGCCTATCTCGAAATCTCTATACATTCTATCGAAAACTCCATACCTTTATCCCCGGGCTATGGAAATCTTACTTCGAAATTGGAGTCCTGGGGGTGAAAGCCTGGAATACGCGAAGGTTTTCTTGAGGGACGAAGCTTGTTGTCAAGGACTATTGGGACCAAATTGGACGTCTTGGTATGGAGATGATATGACTCTCTTTGATCTTGTTCACCACAGTGTACCAAAACCAGAGCAGGCGCCGTTTTTGCTAGCGCTCCTCAACGCGGACTTGAGATTTCAACCGCAATTGCCTTCGAATCGTCCTGCTTGGGCGGATGACTGGAGGGCTGCTTTTGATCAGGGGAGATGGGCCACAGCGAAGGGATACATTACTGGACTGAATGTTGGGAAGACATTGTGGGGTTGTTTGATGGCTGTTTTGGCCGAGGAACATCTTGGTGGTGGGGTGACAAGTGGGAAGATACCGATTATGGACGAAGATACATTTCGAGAACAATATATGGAAATCTTGAAAGAATGCCTGGATCTGAGGCTCGAGATTGCGCCCGAATGGTATGATTACGAAAGGGTGTTTGCAGGAAGAAAAAAGTCCAACAACGAATCTACGAATAGGCATATGACTTGAATGTCTGTCCGGGTCCAGCTCTTGGAGCCATGGTCTGCATGGATTCTGGTGCTGGAAAATGTCTGCTGGAATATACGGGCTCTGAGCAGAGACTGCACAACAGGATCCAGATACAGCTCCATCAGCTGTCCTTTATCGAGAGCTCAGGATTGGGATGCTGAGATGAAGTCTCATTAAGCTTTCCGTAAGCTGGATCATGATCCACGACACGGAAAGGCAAATTAAGGTTTTGAGATCATCCGCACCGAGTGCACAGGGATCATTTGATGTACGGGTGGGCCAGTCTGTGGGGGCTGAGATCAGCTTTCAAGACCGGGCACAAAATACTGACGTGCTGTAAATATGGACTATTATGGCTACTATACACTAGAATTGTTGCTCGGGGAACATGGGAATTAACTCGGCTCGAAAACTCAAAGTGTTGACCAAACAGTTCCAAAAGTACCTCTGTACCTAGGTAGGTATCGAGGATAATCAGGTGATCATCAGTCTATGATAGATATGAGGGAAGAACTGCGGCCCCTTGAGGCGATTACACTACTGAAATTATCTCTCTCGGAGACTAGAGTTATATAATGGTTATGATCCTTGAATGATGCAATATGCTTCCAGGTCCTGAGTACCTAGGTAAAACCTTGTTCTTGATCACGTGAACAGTTCGACCAACTGGGCGCCACCTCAAGCTCTCGCGTTGAACAGAGCACCGCAATCTAGTAGATTTAAGCAACGTATCTGTGATGCTTTGGGACCTTGGCCGTTGTTTTCTGGACCATGACATTTGCCCAGATGGTGTCGACTGCCTCAACAAATCAGAATCTTATAGTGGTTGATGCTATGATAGAGAAGGCATGTCTGGTTTTCCTCGGAGCCAAGGACGTAATTGCTAAGTACTAAGTATACGTTTTAAGACGTGCATTCAAGGTGGAGCATACACTTCTATCTCGGACGAAGTACTACGTACTGTACGGTAGCTCAGACAGATTGACATCGACAGCAGAAAGCATCGGATGCAGCCGGTTGCGGGGTCGTTGAAGCCCATGCGCGAACCAATCAAAGCGTGGTGGATCCCCAATGTAAATACCTAGGTATGACGCCGGACGGAACCTTGGAACCCTGGGAGAAACAACCTTGGAAATCCAGCAACATCAACACAGCAACGAGAGTTCCTGGTTTTTTGTCAACAGCAAACAAATCAATTTTGTGACTCCTCTTCCGAAAACAAATCCCATCGTCTTCTCAGAAGAAAAGCACAAGTCTCAAGTCAACGGACCTTCATCCCAACTCATCAGACAGCAGCTCCTAGCAACAACAAAGAACCCCGCAATGATGGCCTCACCAGACCGAACTTCCTCTATCGACGAGACGACAATTACACCCGTCCGTCCCGCCTCTCATGTTCGTCAAAATTCCTTGGAAAAGCATCTCCAACACCGTCCAGATCCGCAGGAATTGAAAGATAGACATATCTTGTTAGATACCAACGCTGCTCCGTAAGTGCTTACTACCAGACCCTAGTAGGGACAGAAATGCTAAGCAGTGCCATGTAGAGCTCTACAAGCTGCAGCCCAGGATCTAGAACGTCAACGAGCTACAGACTCCCTAAAGAAAGGGCTCGAGCATCGGCCACAGAGAGAAGATCTTGTTGAACGTAAGCGCTTCTGCATTTCACTCTAGACGGCATCTTATTGACGACTGCTAGGTAACATCCTCCCCACCTCCACCGCGGCTCCTTCGATTCAAGGTCCAGCGCGCGAGTTGGAGAAACACATGCGCGCCGACTCTCTCAACGAGAAGATCTCGCATCGTCCGAAGCCAGAAGATTTGATCAAGGAAGGCATTTTACAGGAGGATCCGACTAGTCCGGACAAGGAAACAAGTCAGGCGGCGAATGATAAGATGTATGAGGAGAAGATTGAGGAGGAGTATGCTAAGCGGGAGGGGGGTGCATGAATCCCCCGAGTAGTGGAAGCAGGCGATTGGTTTTGTTATTCAACGGCGTACGGATGGGTGGGTATGGTGGTGTGCTGTTAGATATTGAGAGTTTCATGCTATGATACGGACCTCAACGGGCTTGCGGGTGCGGTAAAAGAATTTGCAATGATACACTGCTCTGGAATTGATTCTTCAATTAGTATCTTCCTATTACAAATGCCCTGAACGCCACGTAAAATGCCATATGGTTTGCCCCAAATGCGCTTCCCAGCGCCAATATTATGCCAAATCTCAATGACGCCTGCAGAACGTACTATTGTCCGAAACACAACCTTCGCTGCTTGGGATCTTTAGATACGCCAGATTTACCCCTCCTTTCATTGTCGGGCCTGTGTCTCTTATTACTAGCAAGAATTGGCTCTTTCAATTTTGGAGTGTCGCCTGTCTCATGTACAGCATCCCTGATCGTCTGTCTCGAGAGACAAAGATCAATGTGTTCATTAAATGATCTTTCATCCGCGGTCTGTGGTCTCGAGCAGATGGGACAGTCCCACCATTCTTCTGGTACATCCTCTGACTCCAGCTTCTTAGGCGTCGGATTCGGTACTACTTCTTTTCCATGATGCCTTCGTTTATCGACCTCTTGACTCAGACTTTCAAGCTCTTCGAATGCATCCTCGCGTTCTTGTCGCTCGGCATCCTCGAAAAGGAGCTCATTGGGCCATTGTTCCCACTGCTCCCCTTGACTATTAGATAAGGCTTCGGCTTTCCGCTTGGGTAAGGACGAGGAATGGCTTTCACCTGTTTCAGAGGACTCGGTGGCTCGTCTTTTGAAGCCGAAGAAGGCCATCGTGTCGGCTTTCTTCATACTGACAAGATGAGTACACCGGAGCCCCATCAGTCGAAGGCGCATGCCGGGAAACTCTTGTTCCAATTTAGAAAGCATGGGTGCTGAGTATTTGTAGAGGTCTTCAGTCAGGTATACAGCTTTGGGAGGGATAACCTGTCTTGTGAAGACCTCATAGGTATGTAGTTTGACTTTCAAACACAAAGTTCGGCCTCTAAACTGCGTTCGAATCATGTCTTTCTCTAGCTCTTCGGCAGTTGCACGAAGCTTGCTCCGAAGTTCTGCTGGGTGGCTCATGTCTCCAAATGTGCTTTCTGTTCCGACACTTTTTCTTTCATACTCCTCAGCTGGTTGCACTTTTGTTCTGCCTAATCCTAGATAGCATTGCATTAGAAACAAAAACGCCTTTTCACCAAACAGTTTTGAGAGATATTGGCGATGTACGTAAATATCGCCACATGTGTTGACACCAATGGCTCCAAGCTCTCTCTCAAACACTCGGCCGATACCATTTACCTTCCTTGTCGGGAGATCTCTCATGAACGCCATGATAGAATTTCGATCACTAGGAAGAAGGAACTGGCCATTAGGCTTGTTTAAATTGGAACATATCTTGGCTAGTTTTGCGTTGGCAGCGATACCAGCCGATATGGTGATCTTTGTCTTTTCGTGAACCTCCCGTCGTAGTTGCTGGACAGCATCTTCTGGCGAGATGTCGTTCTCTTGGCAGTACTGCGTGATGTTAAGATACGCCTCATCGATGCTTGCACTTTCGAATCGGGGATCGTAATCGACAATGATCTCTCGTACCTCCTGGGCCTTCGAGGTATACTTCTCAAAGTTCAGAGGCAGCTCAATAAGTTGTGGGCATAATTTCCTAGCTACGAAACCAGCCATACCGCTTCTACATCCGAATTTCCTTGCATGATAATTGCATGTTGTAAGCACCCCCTTGCCAACCGAGAAGGGAACATCATTCAACTCTGGGCGATCCAGTTGCTCAACTGCTGCGTAGAAAGCATCGCAGTCGATGTGTACCACGGTTTGGGACAAGTCTCTTGTAAGCTCCAGCTCTGCAATACAATCATCAGCTTTCCGCCGATCGCTTGCTAGGTCAAGATCTACTAGCTGTTGCTTTTTCCCTAATATTCGTTCGATTTTGTTTGTGAGAGTCTTATCTCGAGCTTCCTCGTTATTGAAGTATTTCGATCCTTTTGAGGCATTGTAAATGATTTCGGAAACCTAGATCTCATCAGTCTGTGACAACAAATAGCAAAACGCTTTTGGTACCTTCGACTGGTCGACGTTATCTTGTCCTGATTTAGTCAGCGAAGGGCCAAGGAGAGAGTACTTCAAAGTGTCGTGCTCCTTGACTGTCCCTTCTTCCGCAGGAGGATCGGGCGTCATATCGAGGTATCTGAGAAGATGTTCATCTCGTATCGCAATCCATGGAGCGAAAGCCTTTCCATCTGTAGATCGTCCCGGGAGTGTGCCGATGTTACAGATTGGAAAAATGTTTTTCTCATCCGGCTGAGGGAACGCGAGACCAAACCAAATCCCGAGCTTGAGGTCGCTGACGCGCGTTACCACGTGACCCATTTCCAAAACGGTGCCGCTTGCAGGCGAGCATGGATCCGTCCAGCAAGCCTGTCGCGATTGGAAAAAAAGTTGACGGTACGACTGTCAACTGTATACCATTGCCGTCAACACCCACAACAATGCAGAGAACTGGTCGAGCTGTATCTTCGGCAGGAGCATCAATTGGCTCCTTACGCAGTTGTGCGAGACCCAGATTCCTGTGCTTACATGCGTCAAGTAAAGGCCTTAGTGCGGGTGCTGCACCTTTAGGAGCAAAAGGGAAAGGGGCACAGAGATATTTCTCTGAATCGAGATCTATACGTGCTGGAGCTGCAGAAGCTGTGTGAGCGAGCCCTGTTCCATTATGATGAGATCCGTTCTGTCTGGCTGGGGGCTACACGAAAATATCAAGTATTTATTTGCAACTAAGCTGACAAGTTCACGCCATCCAGACTCAAGCAAGCAGCAGCAGAACCATCATCTCTGACCCAGGATAAAATTATACAAGGATTAGACAAAAAAGAAGCGGAGAGGTTAAATCGCATTCGCAACATCGGTATTGCTGTACGAACAAATCGAGAGCTTCTATAGTGAGAAAGTAGCCGCTGATGAATTTGCTAGGCACATATTGACAGCGGTAAAACAACGGCGACCGAACGAGTACTTTTCTATACTGGCAGAATTAATGCGATACACGAGGTTAGAGGGCGAGATGCTGTCGGGGCAAAGATGGACTCAATGGAGCTGGAACGAGAGAAGGGAATCACGATTCAATCTGCTGCAACATTCTGCGACTGGAAAAAGGTGGAGGATGGGAAGGAGGAGACTTATCACATCAATCTCATCGATACTCCTGGCCATATCGATTTCACCATTGAAGTTGAAAGGGCACTGAGAGTTTTGGATGGAGCGGTCATGATTCTTTGCGCTGTTAGTGGTGTTCAGAGTCAAACTATTACCGTTGATAGGCAAATGCGACGATACAACGTTCCGCGAATCAGCTTTGTGAACAAGATGGACCGTGCAGGAGCGAACCCCTTCAAGGCGGTGGATCAAATCAACCAGAAACTCAGGATCCCAGCAGCAGCTTTGCAGGTACCCATTGGCGTTGAGTCCGAATTTAGTGGTGTGGTCGATGTGATTGACAGGATAGCTATCTACAACGAAGGACCACGAGGGGAAACATTGCGAAGGACTAGCGAGATTCCAGAGGATCTGAAGGCTTCGGTGGAAGAGCGAAGGTCCATGTTGATCGAAACATTGGCAGATGTCGACGATGAGATTGCAGAGCTCTTCTTGGACGAGAAGGTTCCAAGCCCCCTTCAGATCAAAGCAGCTATTCGTCGAGCCACAATTGCACTGAAGTTCACTCCAGTAATGATGGGAAGTGCCTTGGCAGACAAATCCGTCCAGCCAATGCTTGACGCGGTTTGCGACTATCTCCCCAACCCTTCCGAGGTCGAAAATCTTGCACTAGATCAACGACGAGATGAGAAGTCGGTCAAGCTTGTGTCTTACAACTCACTACCTTTCGTTGGTTTGGCATTCAAACTTGAAGAGAGCAATTATGGACAATTGACCTATATCCGTGTCTATCAGGGTTCGATGAAGAAAGGAATGCACGTGTTCAACGCCAGGAATGACAAGAGAGTCAAGATCCCTCGGATCGTGCGTATGCACTCCAACGAGATGGAGGAAGTTCCCGAAATTGGTGCCGGAGAAATCTGTGCTGTGTTTGGAGTCGATTGTGCCTCTGGAGACACCTTCACTGATGGTGGTCTTCCCTACTCCATGACCTCCATGTTCGTACCCGACCCTGTCATCTCGCTGTCTATCAAGCCAAAGCAGAGTAAAGATGGAGGCAACTTCAGCAAAGCCATGGCTCGGTTCCAGCGTGAAGATCCCACCTTCAGAGTTCATGTTGATTCAGAGAGTCAAGAGACCATCATCTCAGGAATGGGAGAGTTGCATCTGGATATTTACGTCGAACGCATGCGTCGAGAATATAAGTGTGAAGTCGAAACTGGTAAACCTCAAGTTGCATACAGAGAGACTATAACTCAAGGAGTCAAGTTCGACCACACTCTCAAAAAGCAGACGGGAGGAGCCGGTGATTACGCTCGGGTTGTTGGTTACATGGAACCAATCGAGCCTGGGCCCCACGGATACAGTGCCTCGACCTTTCGCGAGGAGGTTGTTGGTGGATCCATTTCCGAGAAGTACTTGTTCGCTTGTGACAAGGGTTTTCAGATGTCTTGTGCAAAGGGCCCACTCATAGGGCATCCCGTACTTGGCACTCTGATGGTCGTTAACGATGGTGCTACTCACATGACTGATTCTTCGGAAATGGCGTTCAAGATCTCTACGCAGCAAGCATTCCGTAAGGCATTCAAGGAGTGTAAACCTCAAGTTTTGGAGCCTTTGATGAAGACAACCATCACCGCACCAAATGAGTTCCAAGGCAATATTGTCGGTTTGTTGAACAAGCGGAATGCTGTCATTAATGATACAGAGATTGGGCCAGAAGATTTCACACTTATGGCAGACTGCAGTTTGAACGCTATGTTCGGCTTCAGCTCTCAACTGAGGGCTGCCACCCAGGGTAAGGGTGAATTTGGTATGGAATTTAGTCATTATAGTCCTGCGCCTGGACAGTTGCAGTGAGTTTTCCCATTGACTAAAGCACCGCATGATACTAATCGCCATTCCAGAAAGGAACTCATCGCTGCATATGACAAAGCGCAGGCGGATAGACACAAGAAGTGATTGCAGAAGATCTAACTTCATTACTGTTTTACTACAAGGTTCATTTTTTAGGAAGAAAGATCTCAAGATCGAGTGTATAGACAGTGTATACTGAGATGAACCATTCGGCATGTACTAGGGTTTCAAAGGGCGATGGCGTACACACTTGGATTGTAAAATGTTGTATCATACATGTCACGATTGAAGAAGATACCCTTCTCCCATACTCATATATCCAAAAAGCCAAGAATTTTTTATTCTATGCAATGTTACGCCACAATAAAAACCCAAACAATCATTCCTCGCCCCGTATAATTACAGTCTAACCCATCGAAGAGCAGATTCCTTCACGTCGTGAGCTTTGCAGTATCACGCTTGGCGATACAGTACCAGGCATCTGCAATCAAATCATTAATTATGTTTCTTTGCAGCTGTTGCGATTTGTACTTACGTATCACACCTGGAATCCATCCTAAAATTGTTAGGCATATGTTGATTAAGAAATCAGCACCACATCCTGCCTTCAGAAACACCGGAATTGGTGGAATGAGGATTGCGAGAAGGTAAAGAAGTACGTCGGACTAGTCAAACTATTAGCTTGTCACATGGACTCTGCAACGCGCGGAAGGCGTACATTTGAAGATGCTGCCATGTTTGCAAAGTGGACAAGGCGTAGAATGTGTGTGGACTGATGCGATTGGCTGGTTGTTATGTAGTGATGATCTAGTGTATGATCGAGGAAAAAGGAATTTGGAATTGGCAACGGCTTTTGTACAAGTTCACCAGTGCGGTGTCTACCCATCCAACCTCATCTAGCTCTATTTTTGGTAGCCGGGACAGCCTGGTCGAGATGGCCAGCTGGTTGATGACGTTGTTAGGTGAGTAATGCCGTGGCAAATGGTCTGAGCCCTGTACAAGGGGTTTCCCGATTTTAGGTTTGTGATAGCGTCTGCGGTATTGATTGCCGAGCCGAGTTAGTCGCGACTACTGAGAGGCTGATGGAGAGTGGTTCGTCGCTGTAAATGGAGGCTCGTTGAGATGAACACTTCGTCAAATCTTGTTTCAAAGGATTACTTCAAGAATTGCGTTACGTTAATAAGTATGTACAGTACAGATTGCCGACGCGAATTTTGGGCGTCGCACACCTAAGAGAACTCTCCTATCTAGAGAGCGCTTGATTGCCACCCTCCATCCTGGAACCTTCGCCGCATAGGGCTGAGTGGGTGCTCTTACATGGTTCTGAAAAGAGAACATATTAATTAGGTGCGCTAGCAATGTTATTAGTTATGCCTTCTTCTAGTATATCTAGTCTAGAAAGCTATTATCTCGTATTCAGGTCAACCTAGAATTCTACATCTCTTTTCGGGCTTAATCGCCTTAATGCCCTCTCAGAGTCTACGTTTTACCTTCTTGATCTTTTCGTAGAAACTTTCGAGTTCCACAGTGCCAGCAATACTGGAATTTGTTCTAGGGCCGTCTCTAACTACTTCCTTTAGACTTAAATACAGGCCAATTTGTAGACGGTTCTAGTCGATAAATTTAACATTAACGTAAGTTATAAGCACTTGGGCAATAGTAGTGACGCTCTTGAAACAGTGTGTGTGGAGTATAATATGGGTACTATCATGGGTATATAGCCAACTATAGCATGTATTTACACCCATACCACCGTGTACAAATGTTAAATTGTCAAAGCGTAGTGTGCGCTTGAAAAAATGGTGACTGGGCACAGTAAGAGATACTAGACAGGAACACTAAAATTAGTCTTGAGGAACAGATAGATGTCACAGAATGCGGCTTGTATTTACGTTGAAAGTAATGAATTGGTATAGGGATGATTTGGGCGCACAGGCGCCGATTGAATTTCGTAGATTGTGTCTTAGGCCATATTTCGAACTTTTAAAAAGAATCTTTGTTACCTATCCACCCACTTTCGTGTTTATCATCTGGTGCTATATACGAAAAGTATCAACTGGCAATTCAGCACCCAATTTACTCATGATATCTTAATAAAAGAGCTTCCACAGAGGGTCCTTAACTTGAAGACCTTGTGACGAATCTTGTTAAGTGCTTTAGATACTTATACTATAAATAGAATATATACTATATAGAGCTATTGTAAGCTATATATCTAAACTGATACGAAATAATCAACTCCTAGAGTATATATATAGGGGTTTTCCTCGCTTATTCTAGCCGAGAGTGTGTCACGCATGGCACGTGTGTGGTCACGGGACACGCGACACACGTGCCAGGCGCAGCCTACTACATATGTAGAGGCACTTTCCTAGCTTTAGCAGAATTCATGCCTTTTATACCCATCACATTCCCAACAGAATGGTAACAATGCCATAAAGATCCTCAGGACCGCGTCACCAGGTGAAGAAGTCGACTTGATTAAGCAATCGAACCGAATCAATCGTTTTAATCGGATCGAACAACCGAAGCACCACCAGCTATTAAAGCACCAGACACACTATTTCCGCTCCGTTTCGTGCGTCTCCAGACCACGCCTAATTTCCTACCTCACGAGACGTTACATGAGTAGTTTGAGTTGGGTTGAGTACTTAAGTAGTTTGAGTAGTTTGTCAATTCACTGGGTGTACCAGCTCTTTATCGGATACTAGGAATAAAAGCTCAAAATACTGTCTTGTCACTAGAATTTCTGGCATGCAGCGTTCTCAAAGCAAGGTCAATTAGTTGACGGGCAACAGGAGTTTTATTCGATAAACTAACTGTGCTCCACTTTTGATATAGTAACAGGGTATGTTCTTACTACATAAATGCTAACACATCAATTCGCCATTACTGTATACATTACTTATCACAGGTGTTGATATCAATATAAAGTTAAAAGAATTCCCCCACTCCGCCACCAAACTACCATCTCAACACGGAATTGAGCTGCTGAAAATCTTCAGTGCCCGGACCACACCTTTGCAAACATGATACCTTTACGGTCCGCTCATGAAGCGTAAGCTCATATCCAGTCAAGGTAGCCCTTCTATCTCCAGGGACATACCCATTTTCATCGAGATATTGTTCTTCCAAATCCCTAAGCCATTTATTGAGATGCCCCACTGCAAGACTATCCCAAATACCCTCACGATAGCCAGGAGTAGAAAGGAGTAAATTGATAGCTCGACCTCGAGTCTCTGGGTCCCGACACAGCATAGCAGATTGTGATAGTGCTGGGATGATGCCGAGGTCGAAGCGAAAGACTATCTTGCTTACCGAACCCATGAGAAATGGTGCCACCGTGTACGAGAGATCGACGGCAGTCTTGAATTCTGGGAGATAGATATCGTATGCTGTCTCGACTGGATAAAATGTCTGGGCCAGATAAACGATGTTCATAGCCGCATGGATTGTCAGCAGTGCTGCTTGGACAAAGTCTTTGGAGGAGTGGGCATGCGTCGACGGTCCAGCCACCGGACGAAAAACCTCGTTCAACAGTCTCTCAGACGACCGCTGCCAACGCCTGAAGTCTGCGATGTATTGGTCTCGCTCCTCAGAAAGACGTCCCAGAATCAGACCCAGCTCGTCCGTGGTAGGATCATCAGGACCATCATCAAATCGTGGCATCCTTGCATCTTCGTGTTCCAAATCAGGATTTCTGTTAACTTTGAAATCGAACACTCCGTCTCCAACAACACTCCCTTGAAACGTTTTCATAGCTGCGCGAGCGGCAGCAACGAAATGCAAATTCCTCCTCAATATTGCGTAGCAATATTTCTTGCATTCGAAAAACGACGACATCTCACTCGGCATTGTATTGATGGTAAGATTCATGTCTTTGATTACACCAAGGTGCACCGAGGGCGGCCTTGGGTCATAGAATAGTAGAGCCTGCATGTCGAGTCCATCAAATGCCTCGAGTAATTCCTGCTCTAACCCCATTTGCTTTGCGCACTCTTTCGTATCAGAGAGTCCGCTCCCGGGTGCTTTGACCGCCCATCTCCACTGGAAGAACACGTTCACGAGATTCGCAGCATGTGTGGAGGCTTCAGCCGAATGCCCCTGCAAAGTTTCAAAACAGAAGACTAGCAGACACGCAATCAGTGCACTCCGGCCCTCTTCCAGTTCCCCAGTGAACGTCTCTCGCATTCCTTTTAAAGATTTGCAATATTGAGAAATCGCAAACTGGAGGTGGGGATCCGTTGGCAGCGGTTCTTCTATGCCGGCTCCATGGCGTGCCCGGGTGAGAGCACCAAGGGCAACTATGCCATGTTGAATGAAATGTTGGCTCTCTCCGGCTTGAGGTATTAATCGTTCCCAGAGAAAGTTTTGGGAGGGACCCTGTATTTGCGCCGCGGTATCTTCGCAATAATATTGAAAATACTGAGCTTCGCGCTCTTCAGCAAATCGTGGTCCAGTAGATAGTCGCCTAGGCAGTAATGTGAAATGTTCAGGAGAAGTATTTCTTGCAACCAATTCTCTAGCTGGGGGTCGCTGAGGTTTATCTAGTGTTTGATACCCCGCACATTCGACGCCGAACTTGACACAACGATTACATTCCGGTTTCGCCTCGTCATATTTGACTCTTCGCGAACTGGTCGACGCAACTTAGCAATCACCAAGTCGAAATACTTCGGGGCATAACATACCGGCAAGTAAAACATCCTGTCCTGACTTTGGGAACTCTAACTTTCACTCTCGTTTTCCCTTTCATGTGCGGGGGTTCGGTGGTTGGATCGCTATTGAGTGTCTCTTGAGCAGTTATTGTTCCCTTCTTCCCCGATTTGGTCCTCAAAGCCACCTCCACATCCATCTTCAACGAGGGTTGAAAGTTGAAAATGACATCGCCAGCTCTAGAGGTAGAGAAGTTTCTCGGGGTTCAAGTCATGTACTTGTAGTTTTAGTGTTAGTGATTGACATCGATCGGTCGGCGAGCTCCTAGTTAGCCGAAAACATCTCTAAGCGAGCTTAGTACTTGGCAAAAGCAACTAGTCCCCAAATGCTCAAGCCTTTTCTCCGCAGCGCCACAGGTGTGGCGGAGAGTTCTGACAAAGCACAGGTAGAGTGCCGGGTGGGCCGAGTCCAAGATCAATTCGCTGCAAACTTTTATGCATATCCTGCATATTCTCCGTATCAACCGGCACTCGAGTAGGAGCCTCCGATTCTGGTCAGCTTCAGCCTTACTACTTGATCTAGAAGGGACTTTTATGTACCGTACGATTACGAGCTCAGACGACTGTTTTTATCTCATCTCAATACCACTTGAGGTGGTTGTGAGGATCTTTGGTTCTGTGCATATCTTAATTGACTACTTAATCCACTATTCATACACGCAGCATATGAATGAAAATACAGTACCACCAATCAACTAAATCATATGGTTACTATAGGTTTCCCAACCACTGTACCTTCCAGTCTCCATCACCCGTCAACAGATTTGAAAATGATTACTATTCAGTCCTTTGGATCGGAGGTCGTGACAGAGAATGCAGTGCTGTGCAAATTATCTACTGGTATCTTGCCATTTCTAGACCGGCCGTATGGCAAGATCACTATTTATCACCTGATGACCCTGCGAGTTGATTCTTTGCTCGGAAGATCTAGTAGTCTTGGCACGAAATCCCATGATGTAGAAAACTAGTTTTCTGAGGTTAAAAGTTAATATCCATACGCTCTTAGCCTCTGATACTTGCCATATGTGCATGAAACTCCCTAGCGCTTTGATAGCATCTGAACTGAGTTCAAGGGTTCCCCACATCTTACTGACATATTACTAGGAGCTGGGTTGATATCGCCACCTCCACAACTCGAAAACTTGTTACTGTTCACACGTGAAAATGAATGACGCCTTCGGTCGGTTAAGCGCGTTTGATTGATGCTTGTGCAGCAATTCTCGCGCCATTCTAGTTGCCCGCCCCTGGAAAGTCCTCGAGCACGCTCACGTGACCCAACCAGCGCCCAGTCCCGACAGATTGGAAAGTTACCATAAGTGAAATGAAAGTGTTTGGCAATGTAGAATACTTATTGGACTAGATTGGGATGCGAAGGTACAGTAATTCGATGACAGATCATGGGTGAAAGATGACTGATGAATGACAATAACTTATGTATTGAATTTTGATACCATAGCGAATAAGTGTAATTCTTGTACTTTTATTCGTTGACTATTAGGTCGTAGAATGCAAATGAATTTTTTGGAATTGTATTCTTGCATCTCCCCTGAGACCTTTCAAGACCGCCAATGCACTTTTCCCCCTAGCCTTTAAGAATCAATGCATAGTATTCCGTTTCCCCCGCAATTGTGTTAGACATAGACAATTCGTAGTAGCTTGTATAATCGACCCAGATATATGAGTAATACGTGTTAAACCTGCCTCGTCGTCGCTACCTTATCACTGCTAAGAAAGGAAGTCGCGAGCGTCCTAGGTTGGTGTTGTACCTCGATAGAGCGGCCCAAGAATCGGGGTGAGATAATTCAAAGCTGTAATTTAGTCGTCCGAGTAGGGACAGTATCAAATTTACTTGATACACAAATTCCACGAACACCAAACGTGGGTTAATATTTGTCGCTTACCAATGATCGCTCCTCTATTTTGATGAATAAGAAGAGATACTAATAAGGTAGAGTATTGTTAAGGTAGTAGTAGTAAGATATAGTAGTGGTAGAAAAATGCAGGTAGCGACAATGAGGTAGCGAAATTAAGGGAGTTATACACGCCTATGTTGTCTGAATAGCTCCCAGGGCTACCAGATTTCATCAAAGTGTAGATGAGGAAGAAGAATCCTAAATAGTAAAAGGTCTAAAATCAGTCTATATTCCGGCTCCTTACAGGACTTTCAGTATCTCTTTGCAAGGGAGCAAGAGTCGCATGCATCGCCGTTCAGGAACGCCCTGTCAGCGAAGCACTGCTGAGAAGATAGGGGATGATCAAAGGTTTTGCCTAGGTTCATGAAGGTGCGTATTCCTTGGTGTGCAACCAAATACGTAGAAGACAAGCTTCTAAACTTTTCTAAAGTCTAGATGTAGTCACTTCTCGCACTACTCCTGACCTCGATTACGCGAGCCGGGGACGGTCATGTGATCTTTCATATACAAGCCATCGGGACAACATTTGGATGCTGTTCGATTTGCCCGCGCGAGAAGTGTAGCACCCCATGCTGTAGTGTGTAGATATTGGGATAAATTTGAGATAATATTGCAAAATTGATGGTCTACCGGGTCAGCATACAAGCTCATAGATCGTACCACAAATTCAACTTCAGCATCCTTGCCTTATCATTGTGCCCATCTACCTCTTCATCTTATTTACCTAAAGACGTGTCCTGCCCATTTATTCCGACTGTCCCCACCTATTTCTCATGTTCCTTGCCAAACCCACTCCCAATATCCACCGCGTCGACATTTCCAAATTCCTTTCCATGGCCTCCTCCGCTCTCAATATCGCTCCCAACAGCTCCAGCATTCAGTATATCATGTCCAAAAACCGTCTCCTCAACCAAAGACTCTTTAGCCGGCCAGATAAGACTAAGGGCCGTATACACCACGATTGAGGTACAAAACCCAAAGAGCCAATCGAACGTATACAGATTCTTCGCACCAGCGCTGATATTGACACTATCCGTACCATCAGAGTTGAGGCCAATAGAGTAAGCGAGACCAGGGAGATTCGGGGAAACAGCAATGAGCATCGCCATGACCGCTCTCAGATTAAATCCGCCGTAGTAGTGATATCGTCCATCTGGATCATACAACGCAGGAACGTCATAATTCTGCCTCTTGACCAGCCAATAATCACTTGCGAGAATCCCGGCAATAGGAGCCAGGAATACAGAGTATCCACCCATAAAGGCAAGGAATGTAGAAGCGCTATTGATGATCTTCCAAGGGACGATAACCCATCCGCCCACGATCGCAGCAATGATACATCCACGTTTAATGTTGACGTATTTTGGAAAGAGAACGGTCAAATCGTTCGCAGCGCTGATCGAGTTGGCAGTGATGTTGGTCCCAACCTGTGCAATATACCAAGATGTAGCGGCGAAAAATGCAGCCGCCCGACCACCATGACCCATGTCGAGCCATTTCTCGATAATTTCTAGAGGATTCCAGATGGGTTCGCCGTAGACTGCTTGACTGGCTGACGTGGTGACTATGCCAATTGCTGCGCATAGGGTGAAGATTATGGGGAGGAAAGGTAGTTGAATGAATTGGCCCTTTGAGGAGCGGGCATATCGGGAGAAATCGGGAATGTTGCACGCGAGGGTAGCCCAAGAGCCGGTGACGGACGACATTGAGGAGAGGAAGAGATACGCTTTTGTGCTGCCAGATACGGTTGCGCGAGCGGCGAAAATATCTCCTGAGCCTCCAGCCTGCGATGAGATGATTAGTTAAAAACTTTTCAGCAACGAGTGTACAACTTACTTTATGAACCATCCATCCCATCGTGCCCAACGCAGTAATGGGTGCTGCAATGATCTTAACGAGGAAAAGATATCTCAGTCTTGTCGGTGGAATCAACAACAAGGGAAGTTGTATAATCCAAAACAAGAAATATGAAATCATTCCTTGCGTGGTAATTCCTTGGACCTCAGGGATGTGGTTTTTTATGTCCCCATAACTAGGCCAGATGGCGCTGATCATAACCGTCATACAGATAGCACCATTGGCCCCTTGAATACCAAGCCAGAACATAGCGAGAACTGCGCGGGAGACGATGGCAAAATAGGCAAAGTAGTATCCGAAGGAGGAACGGATAGCTACGCTAAAAGGGATGTGCATTTTTGCGCCAATTGCACCATTCAGAACCATAGGAATTGCTACGCAGGTCGTTCCAACAACGATCTGAGAATGTCAGAAGTGAAAGGGGTGACGCAGGGAATACGACATACGGCAGGAATCGCTTCTCTCCAACTCAATCCAACTGCAAGAATAGCTGAAGCTGTTTCCCACGTCCCAAGATTAATAGTGTCGGTAGCCCAATAAGCCATCCAAGTCCACAAAGTCCACGTCTGGTTCTCAATCTTCACAGGGTCCATATCCTCGTTGGTCCACACATGAGGCGGCGCAAGCGCGGATTGCTGCTTTGGCAATTGCCATGATGAGAATGATGTAACCCGTCTCTTTAATGTTTGTCCGCTTGGGATATAACGCATTTCGGTGAGAGGCTTCATCGTGAATGTAAGCCGACCGCAGTCGCGTGAGAGAGCAATTGGAGCAAGGGCTTAGAAGTTGCAAGAAGAAACAGAGGAGAAGCGTGGTAGGTTACGTTCCTCATATAAGCACGAGATGCTGGAGCTACCGAAGGATAAAAGATAAGAGCTCCAAATCCCCGAGATGTCTGCATGTGAGTGGAAACATCGCCCCTTGCCTACAGGCACTCGTACTGTACTTTGCCTGGTGCATGCGTAACGTCTTAGCGAATCTTGAAGAGCCTAGCTTCACTTCAATTGTTTCACACACCACCAAACAAAACAAACATCCCACTTGGGACCACGTAAATACCAAAACAGACAGAACATCCTCTAAACACGGCAGCTATCCAGGCCCCTCTTATTCTCCACGAATCACCCCGAGATCTCTTATCAGCCGCCTTGATATTTGGGTCTCGAAGACAGAGCCATCGGATTTTGGCGTGCGAGTAAGACCGAAACTTCAGAGTCAGAACTGGCGGACTGCGAGTGAGCTAGGTGATGATAGTAAGCGATGTATGTAATAAAGTCCGGGGGGGGGAGAGGGGGGGGGAGAGATAGGATGCAAGTGGCTCGAGGATAGGTCCAGGAAGGGCCATGGATAGACCGGCCTTATCAAGCAGCAATCGGGAAAGCTACTATTATTACTGTTGGCGATATCTCTATTGGACCTGCCGCCTCGCCCACGTCGATCTGCCTCGGCCGCGCCGTTGACAGAAATCCAAGGCCTGAAATATCAATATAGTCGCCGTCGGACGATCTTTGTTATCATCTCAAAGTGGACTACATACGTCTAGGTAAATCCAGAGGAGGTGATCGTGTGATTCAAAGGGCGTCAGTATCAATTACCCAGCTTCAATCAATGCCATGTGTGGTTCGAGGCTGGATTCGTTCCTTGGACGTTTCAAAGCCAAGCAGCCCAAATGCACGCCACAAGCCTCCCAGGCCTCTGCCAAATACACTTGCTCGCTACTCACCTCACCCCCACTCGTTGTTGCAAGTGACTTCCGGTGTGTGTGTATATATATATCGCGGGGGCAGAGTGGGAGGTCATTGAAGGCCTGAAATCTCGAAAATAGCTGCAGATGTACCAGTAAAGTCTTCTTCTTCAAACCGGTGCCCCAGGAATTGCTTGTCCGGGCGAACCCACCAAGACGCTAAGAAATGCTTGTTCAGCGCCCAGCTTGCCCCGGTGACCCGCTATGGCTCCCGTCAACTCCAACCTCTACGTTACTGTATCCAATATACGAATCCCAGAGCACGAATCTTGATATCTCAAACTTTACCCGTTTCTGCGTACGCTCAATTGAGAGTCATCATATGCACTGCAGTCATGTATCTATTATGAAATTGCGCGTTTCTTGCGGCTTGTCTGTTATACATTGTACGCCCTTCTTGATGCTGCCGTGGCGCATGCTCAAGCCGTATGTTGGCGAGTCCATGGAGAAAAAGCTAATATTACACATTCTCCTACGACTCTTCCTCGTTGTCGGAGAAGTACTCAAATCCATGTGGACATTCTGCCTCTTCATCTCCCTCGTCGTCCTCATCAACAGCAGTCAAGACACCAGCTGCTGCTGCAGCACCTGAGGCTTCACCTTGAGCATCAGCTTGGCGAGCGAGGCCAAACGTCTCGTTGCGAAGATCCTCGAGAGTTGGTGGCTTCGCAGCCTTCTCGGTGACGACCTTCTTCAGCTTCTCTTCGATGAGGACCTTCTCTTCCTCGGGTTGTGAGTCAATCATGAGGATGACACCTCCAGTAGGCTTCTTGACAGGTTTATAGCGACCGGCGGGAAAGCTAACAAACTTCAGTTGTGCTGGAAGGACTCTAGACATATTCTCAATCTCGTAACCGACCTTCTCCTTCTCCAGCTTCTTCTTTGCGATCTCAGCTGAGCTTGTTTCTTTCTCCACTTCCCCACCTTCCTTCTTCTCGTCGGTCTTGTCCCCCTTATCCTTGTTCTCATCATCAACTTCCATCTTGTCACCAGAAGGCGCATTGATCTTAGGTGTGGTAGGAGTCTGGTCAATGTCCATGCTCTCTCGGCGCTGTGCGCGCTCTTTCTTCTGTGCACGTCGTTTTGCTTGAGCGGTTGTAGAGAGAACAGCAGTCGCTATGAGAGTTGGGGCCTCATCAGTCTTGACCTCCTGCTCAGGAGGATAATCGAAAAGGCTTGGGCGTGTCGCACTGTGAATCTTGAAGCTTGGGATTTCGAGATCATGGTTGAGTCCTATCATCGAGGTAGGAATGAAGCTCAAGGAAAGGAAATGGGTGAATGGGAACCAGTACCAGTACTGAATGAAGACTGCCATTCCAACTATACCAGCCATGTTGAGATTGCCCGTTTGGGTTTGTAATCCGATCGTGCAGTTACGTCCGCCAGCATCGATGATACCCAACGCTAGTGCAGCACCAAATTTAGTCATGGCATCCTCATGTCGGTCGCCAACAATTTTCTTCAAAGTCTTACGAATTGACTCGACTTTGGGATTCATAGCTTCGTTTTGTTGAACCATGATCATGGCAAGGGAGATCAGTGCTCCTTGTCGAACAAAGTCGGTAGGATCCTTGATCATAGGTTCGAGAAGATCAATGGCCTCATCCAATCCAGTACCTGCACAAGAGATACCGAGAGCCATGGCTGCGCCATATCGTACATGGGGGTTGTAAGATTCAGACAATAGTTCGACCATTCTTGGAACGCTTCCAGGCTTTCGGAAGAGTATAAATCCCAGACTCATGACTGCGATACGGCGAACGTCGTCGTTCACATCGCTGACGGCCACATGAAGAAGCTTTCGCACAGCCTTGTTGCTTCCTGTTCCACAGTATGCGAGAGCAACAGTCATAATACCTCCATACCGTAGAGTTGGATCTGGGTCGTTGAGGAGACCTTCGATAAGCTCATCCGCGCCTTCTTGTCGAGCGTACATAATCAGTGCCATTCCAACAGCTAATCCACGAACACTTTTCTCGTGCTGTGTTTCATGAGCGTAGGTGATCATGTCTTCCAAAGCTGCGATGTTACCAGTGCCTAAGTTGATCAATCCCATAGCAAGACCAACAGCTTCACCGTTTAGAGCTGAATCGCTGTAGAGAACTGTTCTGAGACTGTCGTAAATCTCCTGGTCTCCGGTCGCCATTCCAGCAATACCTAGACCAAGAGCACCTCCATGCTGAATGACTTCTTCCTGTGCTTCGTCGAATTGCTCTTTCAAGTAGTCGAGCGCATCAGCGCCATGATTAGCATAGATTAAACCATATGCGTATAAGGCACCACCCTGGCTGAAAATTGACCCGCCAAGTGATGCTCTTCTCGGGAGGTAAGGCTCGAGTAATTTTCGAGACTGAGTCAAGTTTCCGCGATGTATAACGCCCAAAGCAGCAGTGGCAGAGAATTTGGACCAATTGACAGCTTTTCCTAACCATTCTAGATTATCACGGAAGAATTTGTCATTCGTTGTGCCCTGGTTCATGAAAGCGTTGCAGAAAGTGACGGCGGTATGGAAAATAGAGTTTCTACCCTCAAGACTGTCTTTGACTTTGTTAAGGATACTCAAATCGGTATGGTTGTTTCGGTAGAGGAATTCGAGGTTGAGCCTAATTGTCTCGCTGCCATCAAGAATCTTGCGAATGCGTCCGAAGACCTCGAACCCTTTGTCCGAGATCTTTTCTGCAGCTAGAGCCGGTGCACCAGCACGATCGTTCAACTCTCCTAGGAGCTGATCGGTTTCTGCAGCTGTGCGTTCTGTTAGCCGAAGTCGAGGGGCGACACTCTTCAACTTACGATTTTCAGCCTCTTCGGCGGACTCTTCTGCTTTCACAGGTAACGACTTGATGACTTTCGCTAGGAATTCCTGAGTGCCATTATCGTATAAATCGAATGCTATCTGGTAGGCGATAGCAGTCGAATCCTGATTCTCGTCGCCCACCAACTTCTTCAACATCGAAGTAGCCTCCTCGTTCTGGTTCAGATAGACCACGCACTTGGCTATCGAGAAGTAATCCGGCTTTGGAATGTCGGATAAGAGATCGAGGATCAATCCTAGGATCTCTGTCCGTAGCCCTCTTTCCTGCACGACACTCATACATATGTCGAGAATGTACTCCATCAACTCTTCCGTAGGCCCAGCCACACCCTCGGCTTGTTTCCCATTCGACTTCTTCTCATCATCGCTAGCGCGCTTGATTACCCGGCGGAGGACATCAAGATTTCGTGCTTCGACTGCAATTCCAACGACTTGTCTATATCTACCCTCCTGCAGGCATGCTTCAAAAAGTCTTTCGATGACCTTCTCCAAAGCCATATGCTTGAGCCTATCCGGGATCACAGCCGATCCTGCCATGCCATCTTGAACTGGTATTTCCAGAGTATTCGCTCTTGACAAAAGTGATTTTGAAGGGAGAGTAGATTGAGAAAAGGGGGTAGTTGGCGATGTGAGGCCGGCAGTAGCGGTTTCGGGGTCATTTGTGAAATTACCAAAAGTAGTCGCCAAAGTCGGAAGAGAGACGTCTCGAGCTTTTTGTTGAGGTACTGTATTGCGAGCGGCAGACACATTGATGTAGGTATCGATGCATTTCGAGATGATGGTCTCCTCGAATTCACCTGGCTTATCAAGCTTGAAGAGATCTCCAGCATCGAGAGCAAAGGTCATACTCTCATTGTATTCTTGAAGATGGTAGTAGACCTTTGCTAACACCAACGCGGCAAGCTGTCTTTCGGGGAATGACTCGTCTTCGTAAAGGGTCTCTCTGGCGATCACACGTTAGCATAAATGCGCCAACATCGCCAACACAAGAGTAGAATGTCATGTTACGCCAGGGCTAGGCAGTGAACTTACATCTGTCCTACAGAGTCGGCCACCTCTGTCCACAGTGTATCAATATCATCGTTCAAGGTCTGCAGAGCAAAAACCTTGAGCTCGGCTTCCTCGTCGGAGAGGAATCCAAGCACGCCGGAGGCAGACGTCAGACCTGGCATGACTGAGAAGACGACAGTTTCTGTGATAATGTAGCTACACGCCTTCTGAACTTGATGGGTCAAGGATAAAGCTGGATAAGTCGAGTGGTGATGGGATGCGATAGACGCTCTGTGTTGTGTGTTGTGAATTGATTTATCTTTCTTGCCAGGCAGGCCAGGCCGGACAAGCTGTCACGTAACCACGCTCGCCTAAAGTACGGGCGTCGGAGCTTCTGCAGAAAAGGTGGATCTGCTACGTTGCCTACGGAGTACGTGCTCTTCTGCCTAAGTCGTAAGGCTGATAACCTTGTAGTGTTATGTTTCCATAGTTTGAATAAGCTCTTGATCCTGAATAGCCTCTAATCTAGGAGGGAATTTGCTTTTGATATGGCACAAAACAAGGGAGGGTATACCACGAAGACAAAAAATGGTGGAATCGGGGGGTGTTCAAGGCAGGATCCTTAGATGGACAATTGTGGAAAGATTCGGCCAACCAAAACCTTCGGCAAAGGTTCAAACGCGTCACAAATATAGTAATACTCTTGCACAACCCATACGAACCATTACTTGAGAGGCTCTGGAGATTTAATGGACCTTCTCGACCATGTATGATAGCTCTCACATAGACGAATTGATCTCTGCCCTACGCGTCTTTGCTTTTCCTCTGAGGTGCATGACTTGTGACGGCGTGTCTTTCAGGAGGTGATGGCGGCTGGTCAACCTTGCTAAGGAGTTCAGAAAATGTGCTTCCCAGATACAACGGCAACTGTCCACAACCAACAGCCTCCACCTTGGACCTCGCATCACGACTATCGCGAGACCTATATGACTAGGTCTGTTTTCCCTTGATTCCAATAACTTTTCTCGCATCTGCGAACGGTGTGGTCGAAGCACCAGCATTCGTGCTGCCTATCGCCCTCAGACCCTTTGTCCAGAATCGTTTGCGCAAACACGAATCCCTCCTTGATTGTCGAATGTACTGCCGCGCGAGCTCAAGACCGCCAACTATCGTCAAATGAGTGTCAATTGTAGGAAATTACAGCAGATCTTGTAGTCTGGGGCAGGGTGCGCTTGGGTATTTGGTGGAGGAGGCCGACCGCAAACATGGACCTTCGTTCGATCATTAACACCGAAGCTGGGGAGAGCTCCATCCCTAAGCAAGCAACTCCTGTCACTCCTATACAAGCCCCTTCGCAGCAGGGCTTTCGAGAATATAGCCATCCACCGCAGCCATCGCCAGGCAAACATCCTTCGCAGGACTACACGTCCCAAAAGGGCGGCCCATATGCTTCACCCTCAACCTATCCAAATCCATATCCAGGAAGGCCTCCTCCACCCCCACCGATTCAAGCTCCTCCGCAGAATGACTTACGGTCTCCAGCAAGATCTTACTCTGCCCAGTCGCCATACCAGCATACACCTTCTACGTCTAGCTCGACACAATACCCTTTTCCACATACGCAGACTCCTCACAGCCCTGCGCAACACCAGCATTATCCACCTTCGTTTCCACATCATGAAAGCTACCCACAATCGAATCCTCCTCAACACCTCCCACAGCATAACTCTTTGAACCAGCAGAATCCGACCCATAGCCAAGTTTCGCCAGCTCCTCAAACACCTCCAATTGGGATGCCCGGAGCGCCACATCCATACCTTCAGCATCAAAGATCACAATCTTCTCTTTCTGCGTCGACTCCTACTCCAACATCTGCACAAAGTCAGCAACAGTACTACTCACAATATCCTCAAGATAGTCCTATTTCTGCTGGGCCAGGACCTCAATTCCCACCTTCACAAACTCCGCAGCAAATTCCACAACATCACCGACAACAATCACAACCGGGGACCCCCCTTGGCCCACCACTGACACAAAGACAATCATCTGGCAGTTTTCCTCAACCTCCAAGCCCTTATCAACAGCGAGGAATCATTCAGGGGTCCTTCCACTTTCAACAGAGCTCCCCTGCCCAACCTCCACCCGCCACTATTCCTCGACATCCAAGTACACCCAGTGCGTACGATTCCCAAAGAACCTCGCTGAGCGAACAAAGAAGGTCGCGTAGTGAAAGGGAACGAAGCTTAAGTGTTAGTCCTAAAACACGGATACCAAGCACGCCGCAAGTAGAGGTCCCAAATTCGACTTCTCAACGGGCAAACGGTAATTCCCAATCGACAAAGAGAAAAATGGATGACCGTGATCAAAATTTTGGAGAAGCCCATGGTTTTGAGCAACAAGATAACAAGGTGCCAATCAACGGAGTTGCTCCAATTTCTCAGTCTTCTTCTCCGCAGCCTCCACCCAAAAAGCGCATTCGTTATACGGAGCCACCAATCTGGGCGCAAAGCGTTCGAAACAAAGCTGCTATGCAAAGGGCGAGACTCAATGGGAAACAGCCAGATATCCCTGCAAGCCATATTCCAGTCCCATCGAAGCCAGAAACAAATGGTAGTCGGCACAGCTCTCCTGCCATGTCCAGAACAGGAGTCCAAGATGCACCTCCAGACCCAACCATTCAACTTGGGCCATGGGAAATGAGTTTTGTTAAGGAGGCGCCCACAAAAGGGCTTGTAAAAGCCGTGGCTGATTTTTTCTTTTCACAAGTCGTCTCGCGCGATGATTTTGGGGAGTTGTCTAGTAGAGGGGTGGAGATCGAGATCGAAGCTAAACTAGGCCAACTTATTGACAGGACGACCAATCAACGATACATGCTACCTGTTCTCACCGAATGTGTTATTGCACATAATCCCAACATCAATTTCAAAAGCTCTATGACTCTGGTATGTAATAACTCTCCAACCCCAGGCAAATTCCTGTTAATTGTCAACAGCCACAACACTCACACCTGAACAAATTTTTGAATTCTCAGGTACAAGAGACTCACCCAGAGAAGCCCAAGAGCAGACCTCGTGTACCCATCGTCTATGTCCATCGACGGGAAACGGATAGATTTTATGGCTTGCCTGGCCACATGCATCATCTATTACCTGCAGCAGTTCGAGAACAGATAAAACCCCATCAAGGTGTGAGTGTCCGGGTCACAACTGACCAAAAGTCGGGCCAAGTATTAGCGAAAATAATTAAAACTCGCATCGCGGATCTCAATATTTACATTCCACAATTCCCCCTCGATTGTCGGATAAGTGTAAATTTCGAAATGAAATTTGACGGCGATATTGACGAGGTCATCAGAGCTGCAGCTGGGGAACGACGCCCTGACCGAAACAAAGACCGATTGAGTTACACTCAAGGATTATATCAATGCGACCTGACCCAGGTCACACAAGAGATAGCTGGGCCAAGTGTACGTCTGTTCATCAAAGAAGCCTTTCCTCCTATACTTTCATACTATACTCACTCTTACCTAGACCACGACTCGAACAGAAAGGGAGCATGAACTTGAGATCGAGGTCAAGACCGCGGCAATTAGGGAACAGGGTATCAAGGCCGCCAACCAAGAGCCTCACGAGTATCCGACATTAGTTGACGGGTTGTTAAGTAATGTCCTATTACTTTCACAGACAGCTGGGGAAAATCCACGCTAGAATATATACTAGGGCTGCTGATAATGTATTGAATAGTCTGTTTGGGATACCCTTGGAGTCAGGTTTTCAAAAAAGGAAAGTTCAGTATTCATATCATGAGCTAAAACAGAAGATCTGCATTCAATTTCAAAGCAGTTACTCTAGTAATTTATCTTGAGACTCGTCTCACTATATTTGCCCTCATAGTCTCCGGCCTCTATTCCAGCACGAATTAGTGAAGATGGAACTGGTGTCTGAGTAGGACAGTTTTTGTCTACTGACGCGGCGGATGTCTAGTCCACAAATCTTTAGAATTTATATGTCAATAGAGAGTGATCCGAAGCGACAGTCCAGGAAGAAGTTGGCTTTGGCAATCCAACGTTTGCCCGTCAAGTCGCACAACCAATCTGAGAAGCATTAAAAGATAACTCATCTGAAATTTGACGAATGATTGAAACTCCGTGGTCGTTTCTCAACTTGCGACAAGTGACCAGCTGTCGCGCTTGCCGAAAAGCATCTCAGGCTCATGTGGACAAAAGCGCGAAGGTTGTGGTGAATCTTGAGTCGTGTGCTGACTAAGCTATGATTCGCTTCATCTACTTTCTAAATACTGGGATCTCATCGGCGCGGACCGGCCACCCAATTAAGGCTGAGGTCAAATTGCGTACAACTACCAAGCACCAGTGGAACTTACGAGACACAGCAGAACGATACACCAAGACCATGAATAAACCGTCCCGCCATCAACATGCCCATATTGATAGCATGCGCTTGACTACATGTTCCGAAGATGATTATCATAGCTCCAGTAAACATACCATCTTGACCAAGCGATCAGTAGTCTGATAGATGACATAGTGAGGGGAACAGGAAGAATCCATAGCGACAAAGCGTTAGTGAAGTTATACCTATCGATGGCATGTGGCATAGTAAACATGGGACGACAACACGAAACCTCAAGCTACTCTGTAAGTAATATCGAAAGAGCTAGGGGAGTCAGCAAAGGCCGAGGGGGAAAGTCTGGGTGTAAGATCGTTTGCCAAAACTTGGGGAATGCATTCAGCCACAGGAGATTCTTTCAATCCCAGATGTCAGTGCGGGGTCACATTAGCGCTTCGAAATACTGCTAGCAACCTGGTATTTGCTGGGGATAATACAGTCAAACCTCGATATAAGGATGTGTTTCGGACCACGATATATATCCTTATCTAGAGGCTATTCTTATATAGAGGTATCATGTGACTCTTATTACTAATAAATATAGATAATTTTATAGCTATTACTAGATTTCTAAGAGAAAATTTTATTTAATAGGAGTAAGACACTTACTAATATCACACGTAATTCTAGGATTTAGGACTAGAATCTTTAAGGATATCCTTATTAGCCAGGGTATCCTTAACTCGTACTTAAAAATACACGGGACCGTACAACCAACCTATCCTTAATATCTAGGGTATCCTTATGTTAGGTAATCCTTATAGAGAGGTTCTACTGTAGGAAAGCCGGGGCTGAGAGCGAATATCGTTGCTGTAGCCCCTCGCTTACGAGCTCCGTACGACCTTGACATCTGCACTCCACAAAGCGCATGGCGATTATTGGTGCGGTTCCCCAACCTTCCCCGACCTTCCCCGTGGCAAAGTCCCTTCATTCGAATGTCTTCACCGCACCTCATCTGCTTTTCCACAGGCTCGTCTCTAAATACAAACAAATGAAGACTACTTCAATATTCTGCAGTCTGCTTCCATGATTCCCAAACGCTCTTGATAATTTAGGACTTGCAACTCGCCGATTAAGTCTCATGACAGGAATGGAGATATCTCCACATACACATCCTGGCTAGGGAATGGCCATACATGCCATCCTAGTTTTATATGAAGGAAGCACAAGATGCAGCCAACGACCCGTAAGTTGCCTTCTTGAGTAGGAAGCATCGTGATCTGCCAACGGCGGCATCATCGGATTCTTGGACGGGTACAAAGAGTGGACATCCATTTAATTCCTTCTCCCTCTCATGTTGGTCACTGACGTGCCGATAAAGCTTACAATCAATAGCAATTTTGATATTTGGCGCTGTCGAGCTTTTCTTTCACCACTTTACTTTCGACCAAGACAGCTTCAGACCCACCAAGGAAGGTGCAGTCGCAAGATTCAGGTCGAATTCCGCAAGACAACATCAATGCAGATCTTGGAAGACTCAGACACTTCAGTTATGATCGGAGTTTCTTCCCTAATCCCGGGGGGAAAGGATGATTACCAGAATGAGACTGTCTTCGAGCGCAACCGATTTGCCTCCACGTGCTTACTTCGTATCTCAGCATTCCTTAAATCTCAATGGCCTCTAGAAACTTTGTTATGCGTCATGTCCTTTCACGGCGCTATCAGAGTCTGAAGATCTCGAGTCTTCCTCGATAATCGGTCTAAAACAACTACAACGTTAAAGATGGTCATCTTCAGATTATCGCTAAAAGCTGATCAGCCCGCTCATTCTTGCTTGGGAGTTCGATACGCTTATGCCATACATATTGAAAGGTGATGGGAGTATACAAATAGATGTTCATGCCAGGCCGCGCGGTCCAATGCCTACTACCCTGCCGCGATTTGGGCTAGAGATGAGCATGACCAAGAGCACGGAGACCGTCAAATGGTTCAGATTAGGTCAGGGCGAAATATACAGAGATGCGAAACAAGCACGCTCTTGGTGTGTGGACCAGTGATATCGATGGCATGGTTGTAAACAACGCGTTCACTCAAGAAAGTGGCAATGAATCAGACACCAAAAGGTATTGGAATTCAAGCAGCGCTCCGGTGCGAAGAGCCTAAGACGGATTTGGATTCGATTTTAATGTTCACATATACACTGCACATGCGGTGGAGAGAGCAAACCATCCTTACGAGCTTCCGAACATCAACGAAGTAATATTGGGATCGACAGAGCTCACCATGGGCTGGCAACTGCGAGTTGTGGTTCTCCTGCTTTGGACCACCATTCTTTGAAAAATGATACTTTGGACTTCACCGTCCTTCTGGCACCAGTCGGATTTTACTGAAAGTATAGATATCTAATATCCATTCGGATACTGATTGCTTCTGAGAGGTGTCGACATTCTGTTCTGGCTTGAGCTTGGTGGAATCCGTTTCCTTTGATCCGTCCTTGCTGCCTTATTAACCCTACCTGAGTTCTTTTACTAGCAAGAGCGTTCTGCCCATTTTCTATCTGCTACCCAACGACATTGTCTCGCGCGTCAACCTTCGTCGCGCAACGTACCCTCGCGAAAGAACAGACAGGCCATGATCGTAATGAATCAATCAGCCTCCTCGAGGCACTGAAGGGCTTTTACTGGGAAAACGAGACGCGCTACCCTTTGGACGATCGATCATCTTAAGAGACCACTAATCTAGACAGTCCTGCGTATTCACTCTTCACTCATTGGGGTAAATATAAAACGACCTAGTCTATTGCACGGTATTCAAAGCTTTAGGTGAATTTCGTCTACCGCAGGAACTATTCGGGGGTCTCGCGGAACGATACAAAGACGTCATCCTATTCAAAGGCTTTCTCTACTCCGATTGTGATATCTTATTGGGCCGCATCTTCAACCAGACGCCGGTGTGATAGAATATGCGGAGAAGTGGGGCCTTGGGAGTTGCAGGGTACTAGCTATAGGCCTGAGTTGGGACAAAATCTGATTTATCTAAAAATCAATAGTTGTAGCATGTTCCGTGATAATAGTACCCAGCGATGAGCGCCGATTACGCTCCTTTACTACCCACGCCCACCCCACTTTGTGTTTGAGTGGGAACACTCATACGATAATTAATAATGACCGGAGCAGGGAAAATTTACGCGCACAAAGAGTACCTTTCCTTAGGAAATAATTAAATTATATATTTTTACGCTCCCGAGTACGTAGCCAAATCGTTAACATAGGACCCCTAATGTACGTATTTACTACTTCCATAATCCACAACTCTATATATTAATGTATTAACAAATACGTACCTAGGCAACCTCGTGTTTCTAGCGTATATTATATTAACTATAGTACTAAAACCTCCTCGGATTACCTTTAAACAACCTGTCACGGATATGAGAATTCGCCGTAGTTTATAAAGAGAGATGACGAGATAATTCTACTACTACGCCTAGTAGTAGAAACGAGATCTACCTTACTCGCTAGTAGTAGCTATAGAGCTATAGGTATTATAGCGCCGACGGCGCCGAATCCTACCTCGTGGACGCTACCTCTACGAACACGTATATAAAAGCGTAGAAAGTCAGATATGTATAAAGAGTATTTAGCTAGAACGAGCGAGGCGTCCTATAACCTTACTAGATCAATTATAAGAGCTGCTATACTAGTAAAAGCTAGTCGAATAGGTAGTATATTCGATTATAACTTATAGGACGCGAAAGCACGGTATATATAGTTTAATCTGGTTATTCGTGTAATAGATAACCTTAGTAATAACACGGGTCACTAACTAAAGGAACTACTACTATATACGAAGAGATTCGACCTAGACTTTCTAATTAATAACTAGCCTTAATATATACAGAATCTAGTGTTTTCTAATAAGAAATAGGCGTACTTCTAGGACTAGAATCAGGTAATAATCTATGCTTAAGCTAATCTAACCTTTATAAAGAAAATCGTACTTAATACGGCACCTAAAGGCAAAGGTAAAGGAAAGGCTAATACGGCCCCTGTAGAGGATTTTATATATCTTTCTCTAGACTTTAATAATTAGACGATAGGTGGCTTGTTTTATAGTGTTTTAGCACCTACGGATATTATTTATTTATTAGTTTACGTCGTAGATGATCCGTTATTTAAACACTTACCCGAACTAAAGTAAGGGGTATCTAACACGTTTAGGCGTATTATAATAACTATTAAGCGTGAAGAGCGTTCTAATTCTACTCCTAGGGAGTAAGTCAAGATAAAGACTAAACCTAGAGAGTTATATAAAGTGTAGCGCCCGAATACTTTCCCTATAAAGTTTAAAACCACGATTTTCCTTAGGTCGGATAACGATAAGGGTATAATTGAAAAGGTACTTATAGATAGCGACGACGAGTTTCCGGAACCTATAGATATTACTCGTAGTAAGAGTAAGTATGTGCTCTCCCCGGAATCAAATCGGTAGGGTTAACGTAAGCGTTCTCGTTAGCGTCTTAACATCGAGAAAGAGCGTGTATTTAATAATATACTAGGTATAGAGGATGAGATAAGTATTACTTCTAATAATGATAAAGAGTAGGATTCAGAGCCTGCGGAGCCTGCGGTGCCTACGTAGAGACGTGTCCGTACACGGAAGTAAATCTTTAAGCAGGGCTAAAATCCGACTAAAAAGTCGTAGTTAGCTCGGATTTTCTACTACTTTATATCTAGGTATATATCTTAACA
>QYAH01000117.1:0-60941 GCA_003988945.1 Chaetoscypha palmicola | reverse complement strand
TCCTAAAGAGCTAAGTACTAAGTAAGTATACCTAACACCTATACCTAGTAATATAAGTCTAGTTAGTAACCTGAGTTTAAGTGCCTTGTATGTTTTCGTAAGGTGTTCTAATAGTGTGTATATATGTGAAAAGGGAACCCTAAGGATTAGACATTTCATATAGGAGTGTGTATATGATTGTGCTTGTAGCCGGATAATAGTCGTGCCGTTCCTCATTCCCCCGGAACTTATTCTTACCCACAGCGCCACATAATCGTTCGTGCGTTCGGGTCAAGATTACATGCAAAGGCTCTTAAATCCCGACCATTTTATAGGTCTGTGATATTATGTTGAGAATTGAGTGTGTGTATCTGATTGATGATGAAGATGGCAGAAGCTACAGTACAAATTAGAGAGTAAGTCTCTACACTACGCACGGTCATGCAGCCTTAGTAAGCACTTTTCAACAGAGGGTACATCGGGCATTATGCTCTCCGCAAACCTCCATCAACCCTACGCTAAACCAGGACATCGGCTCGTCAACGACGTATCCTCCCTTCGATGTGCTCCAAAGTCTAGATGGCGAATGAGGGCGTCTAGCTTCAGGAGCTCTTCTGAATTTTCAAATCATACTTTGCCACGTCCAGAACATGCTTGTCATTCGAAGCAGTGTTTCTTCGCCTGCGCTGGTGTTTTCCTTTTTATCACTCTGCTTACATTATTAGGTTGGACATCCAGCTGTGGGCAATAACCATGCTCTGTCAAATCTTCGTATCTGCACCGCGACTCGACGGCGAATTCGAGTGTCGAGCTCTGGATGAAAGTGCCGTACAGAATAATTCGGGGTTAGCTTCATCCTCCGATAATCCCGGCCGGACGCGAACATTACTAATCGAGACTACCGAATATCAAGCATGAATCCTAGCCTGCTTACCGCATGCTTATACCTTGCCTATACTTTCACTAGAGCTCGACGCTCCTATCTAGGTCACTATTGATACATGCGAGGTGTGTGTCTCCTGCTGACAGACATACTCTGAGCTAAACACGCACTGTTGCCAGCTTCTAGATAGCAACTCATCGTGCAGTCAGCATTTTTCAAGTCAGACGGATGGCCTCGGTCGTTTGGATCACTAAACATTATCCTCTGTTACCCTGATAGCACGACTCGCGGCGAAGTAGCTGAATATTTCACACCCAGCCAACAGTATCTGATGGAGGCGACTTCGGTATCAACGGTATCATTGGTAAGTAATTAAGTTCTCATATCATCTTATAACAGTTAATCCGATTCTAGTATTCCCCTCTAGCAAATCTCGAGAAATATCTTAAACAACTTCCAACACTGATGCCGCATTATTGGGCCGTCTACTGCATATCTGTTTGACAGCAACAACTTCACAGGTTGGAACTCCACAGTCACTTCTCGGACAAATGGCACCTCCACAATCTTGCCATCCCCGTGAAAACTCCCTAGCGCCGACACAAGAATCCATTTCTCGTCGGCTGCGAATCTCCACTTCAAAGTGCCCGTTTCTGCCCTCCATCGCCACGTTCTATACATCCGGATGCCACACACCGCCATATTCGACCCAACGAGATATATCATCTCACTGACCATGACCAACATTTGCCCCACAGACCACATCTGTGTCCGGGAGGATTCTCCGGCACGATCAAGCCGAGGACATCACATACCGCAGATTTCATAGAGCGCGGCGAGTAGATTTACAAGCTCCCAGACTCCCAGCGCGTAAGGTACCATATCGAGCGCAATGTGATCTTCCACAAATGAAACGCACGTCGAAGTACTGCCTGCACGTAGGCATACTTGTTATGTATCATTTTGCGACGGGAGCAGCCGGATGACTCCACAATACAAGCTTCAATTGGCATTTAACCTTGAACTCACTCCCGAGTAGAGAATACAGGTTTTAAGCTGTATATTACTCTAACAATTCTAACCTCGATATCGCCTTAGTCTCTCAAGCTATCACTATCGCCGTGGTAATATTATAGTAAACTCTATAAAGTGTGGGGAATAAGTATCTTTCGCGACACGGCGTTTTAGGACTCGGGCCTTCAATGGATTAGTATTGCTAGTCTTCTTTCTATCCCCTCCCTCTTTACTCGCTTATGTATATTCGAGTCTCATTCCATCCTTCATCAAAGGACTCTTTATACGTCGACGTTACCTCCAAGTATACCAAATATCCTTCTCTACAAAATGGCAAAGAAGAGCAAGAGTAAGAAGGCTTTATAGCCTGTGGTCGAGGAGAAATCGGCGTGAGATGTTAGTAGATATTAGAGTCTTTTCCTCATGGTTACGTACGTGAGTTGTAATATCGTTACATCTAACCATGTCCGCTGGAACCTAGCAATTATACTTAGTGATTAGCGGATTAATACGCGGGATTACTAGAAGTCATCCCCCATGTCAGCGTCCGTGTCTTAAATAATCTGCTTTCGATTACTGAGACTCGATACTTCAAATCTAATCACGATCCTCGATAATCAGCATCTAATTCATTGATTATTAATCCTTTGATAATTTCTTTTAATCCACGAACTAATCAGCGTCGCGAGAAAAACAACCCACATTCTTTCCACCACTAGGTAGCCCGCCCTTGACATCTCCGGAAAAGTAGATGTTATAATATATGATATATCTATTTTCCCTGTGTCAAGAAATATAAATCCCATCTACGTGCACCTATTCGTGATAACTCGGTTCTACGCCGTGATTCCGTCACATAGCGCCATGTTCACGTTGAGCGCTGTATATACAGCAAGACTATATATACACAGAGCTTTTAACATCTCGCACGCTAAACCCGATCTTGGGATCCCTCTCCTCTAATCATCGGCTGATAAAACGATCGTCTACAACTATCACCGCACCCCCCTTGCTCCTCTCTAATCACTCACCAGCTCCGTATATCCAACCACGATCTCCCTTAAACGCAGAATGACAGCTTCTATGAAGTCGAATTCACGCACCTAATCCCGTACCTGTTTTCACAGCTCGATCACCGAAGTCACACGCCCATGTACGCCTGACGTTATGTATTAACATCTTTCCATCCGCTATACTGATGTCTTGAAATGAGGAAGCTGTATCTAGAGATCGCGAGATTCAACTTCTACTAGCTTAATAAGCAATTTCTATCACGGCCAAATCTCAAGTAACGAGATTAATCAGTGAACAGCATGCCCAAACAATGACATTTATGTGATATATAAAGTAGTATTTCCACAGAACCAAAAATACAAATACCACCCGACATTTAAATCCACTCGTTTCCTTTGCTTGTCCATTAGTCCACTCCTAATTCACAACCCAACCCCAATCAACTCCCTCAACCGTCCCCTCCACTCCCGTCCCTCCCGTTCCCGCTCCCCCAACCTCCCCCTCAAAACCCCACACTCCTTCTCCAACTCATCCCTCATCCGAATAACGCGCACCCGATCCCTCCTCACCACATCCACCTCCCTCTTCCCCATCTCCCTCACCTTCTCCACCTGCCTTTCCAACTCCTCCTTTTCCCTCCTCAACCCCTCCACCTCCCGCCTCACTAACACCAACTCCCCATCTCTCATCCTCATTTGCTGTTCCAGCGCCGTGATCTGCGCCTGCAAAGCGGTAGAGGAGGATGTGCGCGTTGAGGCGGCGGTGAGGGAGGTGGTTATTAGTGCGAGGGCGTTTTCGAGGGTGGGGGAGAGGGAGGAGTATTTTGATTTGCGTTTGCGGGGGGGAGGGGGGCGTTTTGGTTTGCGGGAATTGGAATTGGAAATGGAGATGGATGAGGTTGGGGGTGGGTTGGTGGGTTTCGATACTTCGATCGTGGAGGTGCTATTTTTCTGCTTCGAGGGAGTGGGTATCTCGGTATTAGTACCAACATCCATCACATCTCGAATTTCGATTTCCGTCTCTTTCCCTGTCCGTTCAGGTTCCTCCAGAGAACTCGCAGAATAACCACTCTCCCCAGTCCGACCCTCTCCACCATTCCCATTCATAGCCATAGGAGTAAAATAAGTCTCCGAGCTCGCCCACGGCGCTACATCCTTCCCTAACTCAACACAATGCCCACAAAACCAATACTGCGGCACGTCCGCGGCATCAAAGGACGGCTCTGCGCACGATGCATGGTAGCAGTTCTCGCATGTTTGGCAGGGGAGGAGGGGGGATGGGTTGGGGAGATTGCAGATGAAGCAGAATGTGTCGTGGGGACCTGGGGGTGGGTGAGCGAGTGGAGTCAAGTAGAGGGTTGGATTGATAGGGGGGAGAGGGATAGGGTACAGGAGAGAAGATAGGAGGTAGTTACTTACCGTCATAGTGAAACTCTCCACCTATCCATGGGATATCTTGATTTTGTATGAAATCGTTGTAGCCGTGTACGTGGTGGGCTACGTCGCTGTGGATGTCTGTTAGGTCTTGGGGTTGGGACCAGTTGGTGGTCTGGAGATTGGTTTAGTGGATCTATTGCGTTGAGATGAGGGATGAGGGATGAGGAATTGAGATGGGGGTTTGGAATGAGATGAGATGGGAGGGACTTACGGTGGGTGGCATGATTAGTTGTAAGTGTGAGTGAAGGAGAGGTGTTTAAGGAACTGTGAGGGGAGATTGAGGGGATGGGATGAGATGAGATGAGGTGAATTAGTTTTCGTTATACATCCGGGTGTGAGATAAGAGGATGAGAGGATGAGAGATCTATTACTAAGATAATCAGTTCGACGTTCAAATACTTGCATACTTAGTATCAAGTAGTTGAGTTGGCAGCAGCTCAGAACTTGGAAGGAAGAGGACAGCTGCTTACGTCAGAAACAGCCTACCTTGCTTACCTCATCATCTGATCTCTCGTCCTCTGACATTATCTACCCCACTCTTGTTCTATACATACGATCAAACCTCTCTATACGCAAGGAAGCGATCTATATCGAGAAAAGTCAGAGGATATGAAGAGATATAGTATTTCTGAGCTAGGTAGTAGGCTACACCACGCGGAAAACACATTGTGGGTCGGGAAGGTTGAAGGATCTTACCCAGGGCTCGCTTTTAGGAACATATCTTTGTTGTAGGCACACCTAGCGAGGCATGATCGTATGATTATTCTTACTATAGTAGTTGTCATTACAAAAAAGTACTGCCACATACATTCGACAATCAAGTGTTTCAGTGACCCCATCATAAATCATGATATCATGCCCACAAAACGCCCTCACATGCACCCTCCCATATGCTATGCCATCAACCCCCTCTCATCAACCTTAAACTTTCCTAGGTTCAAGCAGCAACTTCCCCACCGGCAAGCCCCCCTTCCCCACGAAACCCCCGTTAATACCATCCCTCTCAAACACCTTTTGACCTCTAACCCAAGTCTCCCGAACCACGCCTCTCATCTCCCTTCCTTGGTATGGACTGACTTTATTCCTGAACAGCATCTGTTCACGTCCGACTACAAACGTACCTTCGTCGTCGAAGACACAGACGTCGGCATCCATACCTGGTCTCAGCGCGCCTTTTTTGTGCGATAAGCCGACTTGTTTAGATGTATTGACGGCGCACAGACGAACGACATCGAGGATATCTACTGGAGCGGAACGGGATTTGGCTTCAGTCCAGAGAATTGGTAGACCAAGACCAACAGACGAGATACCGCCCCAGGACGCAAAGAAATCACCGCGTTCTTTCTCTTCGGCTTCTTCTTTGCTCATGATTTCGCCGTTGACGCATTTTACTTCTTTTTGAAGGTAGTCCTTACCGCAGCCATGGGATAGGTTTTCGGGTAGGAGCTTTAGTTCGGGAGTGCAGGGACTGTGATCGGAGACGACTGTTTGGATGACTGAATTTGGCGAGGCGAGTTCCGACCATAGACCATCGCGATTGACGGAGCTGCGGATTGGAGGGCAGCATTTGTGACGAGTGTCACCATCTGCTACTTCTTCTGCTGCGAGGGCAAGATAGTGGAAGCAAGTTTCGGCTGTGATTTTGACACCGCGATCCCGTGCTGCTCGTAGGATTGGGATAGCTTCGATTGCTGAGAGATGGACAATATGTAATTGGAGATTCGGTGCAATTGTGGATAACGCGAGAATTTCTTCGATGGCATATGTTTCAAAAGCTGGTGGGCGGGAGGAGAGGAAAGTGTCGTACTCATTCAATGGTCCGGAAGGCTCGAGAGGTGGTAGGGAGGTTTGTACATCGTCTCCTACCGACGCGGTAATAGGAGGAATCATTTCGGCGTGGAACATTAATGTAGTTGATTCCTCTGCCAGCGTCTTCATTGCAAGAGCAACATCGTATGATGATACTGCAGGAAACTCGTCAACCTATTGGAAAGTATTAATAAATGCCTACTCGATATGTTTCAGAATACTAACACCACTCTCTATTAAAAAGCCTTTGAATCCCCGTACACCTGCATTGACCAGGGGTAAAAGCTCCGCTGCATTGCCAGGGATTATTCCGCCATAGAAGCCAACGTCAACCCAGCACTGTCCTTGAGCAGCCTTGATCTTCTCCTGCAGTCCATTGACAGTTGTGGTCGGTGGAATCGCATTCAATGGCATATCAACTACAGTCGTTACACCACCTGAAGCGGCAGCTCGCGTGCCGGTGTTGAAGCCTTCCCATTCTGTGCGCCCTGGCTCGTTCAAGTGTACGTGGGCATCGACTAGTCCTGGCAGTAGAAGAAGTGGTGAATGGTCTTTGTAGACTGTATTTGGAGGGAAGCTCGAAGGGGGAAGAATGGTTGGGAGGATAGATATAATCGTCCCTGTCTGCGGCGATACGGTAAGAGTTGCTGGTGACACAATCAAGTTGTTCTCCTCATCGTAGATGACCGCTCGACTTGACACGAGGACCGTTAGTGGGATGTTCGAATCGTAAGGAGGTGTATGTGCTGGTGTAGGATACGCCATGCGACTCGAGTCGTTACTCGTCATGCTGGAGGTTATATCGAATTGTTGAAACTTGCTGTAGGGTAGAGAAAACACAATTGAGGGGCTCAAGAGGGGCAAACAATGGATATTTCTTGTGGAATATGCTTATCGTGGTGTTGAGGGGTGAATAGATAAGAGATGAGGCTCAAGATAGAAGCCGAGATGGCGTGAAAGACAAGTAGCTTGTAGATTTTCTTTGTATGCACAGGACAAGGAGGAAATGCGGAAAAGAAGAAAAGAAAGACGACACTTCGAAATGCCCCAGATTCAAATACCATGATTCTGACAAGCCATGGATTTTGTGGGGTGCAGCAGCGGGTGCTCTGTGCAGGGCTCTCCAACAATCCGTCAGATCCTTATCTCTGGCTTCGTATCTCCACGTTGTGCAGGTCTGGCCGCGGGCAAGTCGGGTACCGGTACAGAGTAGTGGGAAGGTAGCTCAGGAACCATGCTTGTAGTCTTGTACGCCTCGCAGAAGCTTCTATTTGCATTGCGGCAGAGCAGAGCCTATAAAGAGTTTCTATCGAGTTAAGATGGAAATAAGGGTTGAGACTAGAGGATCCGTCTCCTTTCGACGCGATGACGCGACCATCTGTGCATCCGACGGCGCCCGCATGGAACACAAGCCAAAAGGCGCGGTACTCCGTATTTGTCGCGGAACATAAATAAGATCAGGATTCTTGTGGGAGGAGAAGGATGTATAATGTAGGAGGGTGCAGGTGACACCTAGTGTGCTATCCTGATTACCTAATAACTACTAACTACGGATACCGGGAAACGTACTAATTGTACCAGACCTAAAAATTCTACTATAACATCTCCCCCCTATATAATAAGAGCTCCCGCGAAATAACTCTATAAGATAAATATTCTTTCTACCCTAAAATCAGCCTTAAAAACCTACCCTACTATCTTAATAATCTCTAATATTCTATAACCCCTTAGACCTATTACTACTATAACTACTATTCTCAGAAAAGAGATAGAGCTAAAGGAGAAAATAAAAAAAATAAGGTATAGGAGAAGAAAAAAAACAAAGTATAGGAGAAGAAGAAAAAACAAAGTATAGGAGAAGAAAAAAATAAAGTTAGGTAAACACAAATATAACTACTCCTTTACTAAATCCTCTTCCTCTTCATCCCTACCCTCGATAACCCTACTTAAGTCCGTTATAATAATATTATCTAATTTATATTTCCCGAGATTTCTTAGTATACTATCTACTAGAGGTATAAATACTAGATTTCTATTTATCCCCTAATCCGAAGATATAGCTATTTCCTTTACTTTACCTAGCGGCTAACTAGTTTCGATAATAGTACTAATATTAGAAACCCGATTCTTAATTTCGGAAAGCTTCGTAGATTATACGTCCTATTCCGTCACCCCCTCTCCCCTAACCTAAACGAGGCCCCTTATAAGAATATCTATATCCTTTAACGCTTAGATTTGTAATTAAATCGTCTTATTATTACTATACTTAGAAATTAGATCATCTAGCGTCATTTTCGTAACAGCTATCTTAGAAATTAAATTAAGTGCCTTCGATACGACTTCTAATACGGCTTTTATTAGATCTTTTTATTCGATAAATACGAAAAATACACTATTAGTAATTGACTTCAGATCTGTATTAGATTTTCTAGTATTCTTAATTGTTTTATTAATATTTAGAAGCCTCTCCTAATAATAGCTAGATTCCTCCTAAAACTTATTAAGGAGATTATAAACTAATTAATAGGTTTAGGTTCTAAAGTCTTTTATCTCTTGCTAGACCTATAGCTCTAACTTTTGAAATTTCTCCTCGTTCTAGTTAAAATCCGGAACGACTTCTTAAAATTTAGCTAGGCTTCTATATAGATTAAAGTCGGGATGCTAATACTTAAGGTTAGATTACGATATACCTTGTCGTAGGATTTTCGATTTAGGTGCTTTAAGCTCTCTACTCTTTCGCTTTAGTAATCTCTCTCTTTCTATTTGTATAGCTTTCTTACTCCGGATCCTCTCTATTTTCTTATAGTACTACTAAGTTAGTATCTTTCGTATCCTAGACTTCGTAACATTCTCAAGGTCCGATCTACCTAGTCCGAATAATAATAATAGAACCTTGTCTAGAGGTGACCCTAAATCGATATAAGCCGTTCTTTAAAATAGTAGATTTAGCTAAAGATCCGAGCTTAGGCCCCCTATTAATAAGGATTTAGACTCTTTTAATAGACTTAAAAGTGTAACTTGTAGAGTTTTTAGCTAAACCACCTCTAGAGTTGATAATTCTCCTAAAATTTATATAGTTAGTAGACGATCTAGAGGAGATCCTATATTCTTAAATTAGACTAATAGAGGATTTAATAGTGTTCTGAGGTTAACAGGAGGTACTACTCTATTATCCGTTCTCTTAAGATATAATCCTTTATTACTATTAATACTAGGCTAGTCTATATATTTATCTAGGAATTACTAAAAAGTATTAACTTAAGACTTATACAATTAGTGAAATTTTAACTTTATACTGTCTAGCTTTAGTACCCTAAAGAATAAGGTACCCTACTCAGTTAACGTACTACCTTTAACAATTCTACTTTAGGTAATATTATCCCCGATCTTCTTATATATATCTTTAGTCTTAATAGTAAATTTCCTAACCGGGTCCGAATCTTAAGCTATGCCTCGGTTAATACCTTCCTTAATTACTTTAGTACTATTATCCGAAAGCTTAATATATTAGGATCTTAGAATAGCTCTCGCTATTCGTAACCTTATTACTAGGCCTGTAACTGACTCTAGATTGCCCTGTAGAAGTACCTCTAGTTCTTTTCCTGTTAATATTAATAAGAATAACGTACTTAAAGAACTTCCCTTTAAGAAAGTAGGATTCTCCTCTAGGACTATATTATTCTACTTATCGATCTATACGTATATATATACGATCTGCTTTTCTAACCTCGTGTCGAATCCCACTATATTATATCGGCTTTCCTTTAATACTAAGTTTTATAAGAATATTAGTCTTCCGCTTTCTACCGAGTCCGTATTCTGTTTCTTAAAAGTCTCGAAGATATAAGGACCTAGAGGGGCCTGAGCTCCTATAAATTAATATAGTATACTCTCGCCTTTTATTAAAATTTACTAAATTTTTCCACTTAGGCTTTTTACTACGAATCTACGATTAAGTCTTCCTTTAATTATATTACCCTCGTGATTAAAATCACTGGGCTAGTATCTCGCCTTCGTAGCTTGTAACAATCCTAGGTTTTATACTTTAGCTACTATATAGTCGTATAGGAGCACTCTAACTAGAATCCCTCTTACTCCTATTAGATCAATTACGAAACCTTTTCTTAATCTTACGTATAGTCCTAGGGTAAACAACTTTATTAATATCGGTGAACTATGCCTATCTCCTATTTACTATAATTCGAGGTCTGTATTAGGGTCTTACTAAAGCCTCACCTATTCCTTTCTCTACTATAGGGTTACTAAAAATAGTAGATGTAGTATATTACTAGCCCCTTCTCTAATTAAGAAAAATTTAAAGTCTCTATATTATACAACAGTGTATTTACTAGTAGGAGGTGCCCTAATTAACGATTTAGACTTTCCCCCTATATTAACTCTCTTATATTACAATTCTACTACTTCGCGTTGATAATAAAGGTGAGAAGCTTAAGATTTACGAGACTAGTAGTATTCTAAACTTCTTTACGCTGATAATAAAGGTCTAAGGATTTCGCGAAACTTCGATAGGACTATACTTCGATAAGACTATGTTTCGTGAGATCGAGAATTCTTAGAGTAAATAAATAACCGATCTATTAGATAAATAACTAGAGGCCCTACTTCTACTACTCGGATATTAGATAACGCTATCTATTCTTTAAATAATTAGACACGAACCCCTGTCTTCGTAATAATAGTAATCTATAATAACTATTGTGCTCTTTAATCGCAAAAAAAAGAATCAAGGAAAAACAAAATGAAAACAAACAAGAGGAGATAATAGTATTAGGGATAATAGTAGTAATCCTACTAGACATAATAATAGTAGCCATCCTACTAGACCTAGAAACAGCTGTATAATAACAAAGTAACAATTCTAGTAGCTAACATACTAGGCGGTAAGTAAGATAATAGCAACACCCTAAACGTATATAATAATAATAATAGTAGTACCTCTAGCCCTAGGGTAATAAGTAAATAACTACTTTGCTAGCGGGAGAAGAAAATATAAGTTAAGATAATAGCGACTTTTCTAACAATTCTAGATAAAACACGGGGATATAATATTAGACAAAGGAAAGATAATAGAGTATCTCTACTTATAGAGATTTCCCTATTTGTAGAAATCTCCTTCTTCTAGGACTACTAATATACTTATAACTACCGATGAGTTCTAGGTGCCTCTCTTAATCCTAAGATCCTTAGGAAGTTTAAAGTAGCCTATTCTATAACAGATATTCTAATATACTAGTAGGTTTTCTTCGGCTCTAGTAATAAGCCTCCCTTCCCGTAGTCTAAACTTTTTTAGATAATCTCTATAGAATATATATATAATTTTAGAGCTATTAATTTGTCGTAACACGTACGATTTTCTATAGTCTCCTCTAAAGCTACTAACTATAAATAGACCTCTCTATCTTAGACGTATTTTCTTTCCTATAGCTTTAGCGTCGTATAATATAACTAGCTCTCCGGGTGAGAATGACTTTAGTTTAACACTCTTATTATACTTTAGTTTTGTCTAAATCCGGCTCTTTTACGACAATTCGTAAGTATCCTGCCTTACTCTAATCCGGTAAGCTATATGATATAACACTATATTCTCGTGTTCCTCTAACTCGGGGAAAGGGTCCTTCTTAGTAGACTTAAAGTTACTAGCTAAAGCTCTCCGTACTTCTAATAGTTTTATTATTTCTAAGTTTCCTACTAGTAAAATCCCTAAGAAGATCTCTACAGGTGAGTACCTAATATATACAATTTCATGTCTGTTATACTCGAGAGCCGACTTCGCTAACCTAGTAGGCTAGGTTTCTAGGGTTCCTAATTTTATTAGAATTCTCTAAAGAATATTATTTACCTTTTCTACTATCCTTATAGCCTTCTTTACTACTACTAGAGATGTGACCTAAGAGACTCCTCTGTCCTTTATAAATTTTTAGGTTATAGATAAAAAGTGCGGTCCTAGATTAGTATAGAACCCTACTAGGATTCTAAAGATATCGAAAATAGATCCTAAAGCTTTTATAACCTTCTCCGAATTATCTGTCCTATAGACAAATAGCTAGATATATCTCGAGAAGTAATTAATAACCAGGAGAATATATTAATATAAGTGACCCTTATATTTCGGAAATAGGCTAATAAAGTTAATACCTAGTAAGTCTATTAGTTCTAAGACTTTTACGATTAATAAGGTTTATAATCTCTGTGTAACTCTAAACTGAGCGTACCTAAGACAGCCCGAGATATAGTCTTCTATATCTTTAACTATTCCTAGCTAATAATATTCCCTTAGCTTACGTATCGTGATTATAAGACCCTAATACCCCCCTTTATTATAACATATCTATAACACTGTGCTAACTTTAGTTTCGGGGATATACTATTTCTATAAGTCCCGCTACTTATATATTAGGATCCCTTAAGAGATTTGGTAATTTAAGGCCTTCTTTTTAAAGCTTTAAGTTCGGATCCTGTCTAAACCTTCTAGACAGATACCTTCCGATACGAATCTTATAATATCCCTCTACTATAGTAATAATAAGAATTTATTATAGGCCAGATTCACGGAACGTCCTGCCGTATTTAAGATATATACCCTTGTCGAATATACTATAACTCGAAGACTTTCTATAAATCGTATATTCGTGGGCGAGTCTCTAGCTAGGTCTCTAGAAGATTTACTAAATAGAGTTTATAGGTGTTTATCTGTTACTGGCTCCTCTAGGCCTCTTATTAGTTCCTTATATCTATCCTTCCTATCTTTCTAGATCTAGATAGGTTCCCCTAGATCTATAAGACCTAGTTCTCCGAATTCTAAAAAGTTATTATTATATTTAGGATTAGTAAAGATAGTCCTAGAGAGGGAATCCGCTGCCTTATTACGATATCTATAGATATACTAAAGAGATATATTTAGTAATCTCAACTCTAATACCTACCTAGTATAGATCCCTTCTAGCTAACTAGACTCTAGGAAATATATAAGTAGTTAATAATCCGTGTAGACGATACTAATCTTAACATTCCTTAGTATATAGTTATACTTCCTATAAAACTCTATAATCGTAAGAAGTTTACGTTTATAAGTGCCGTAGTTATACTAAGTCTTCGTAAATATGAATAAATCGAACAGAATCGGGACTTTCTCTTTTCCTCGCGATTATAGGATTACATATCCCCTACTATATAAGCTAGTGTCTAAATATATTAGAACCGGCTCTCGGCTATCCTATCCTACTTTTTCTACTACTAAGGAACACATCTCCTTTAATAGCTAAAAAGCTAGATGTTCCGACTAACCCTATTTCTAGAAGACATCTCCTACTAATCTTATAAGAGGTCTAGCGATGTTTATAAAGTTTTTTACCTAAGTTCTAGTAATCTAAATAGCTCCGATAAAAGCTTTAATATTCGTGGTATCCTTAGGAATTGGCTAGTTCCTTATCTTTTCTACTCTATCTTAGTAAATAGTAGTCTTGCCTCTAGTATAGTAGTCTACTCCTAGAATAACAACTTTATCTATAAAAAGTTTTAGTTTCTTAAATAATAGCTTAAGGTTCGCCTAACCTAACCGTAGTAGGAGGTCCTCGGATAGGAAGGTATAAGCCTCTAAAAAGTCCGGTTTTCCCGAGAATATATTATTAAAATAGAAAGTACACTTTAGGAGCTTATCTTAAGCTTTTAATATAAGTAGAGAATATAGCGCTAGACTCTCTTCTATACCTTCCCCTAGGTCTACAGCTGGTAATAGGCCTAGAACTATCTTTATAGTCTCTAATAGCGTAAAACTTACACTTTATAAGCCTTATAACATTCTTATTAGCTAAAGTTGACTAATCCCGGGGATAGTAAATATAAAATAATACTAGTCCTATAGGTAAAGTAGTATTAACTAGTATACGTGTTTTAGATCTATAACTATGAAGACTCTATATAAAGGGTCTGATAAGTAATTATAAGCCTTAGACATTAACTCTATATAGCATCTAGACATATCCTCCTTAATATTACTATAATTAAATGTTACTCTAGGCTTATCCTACGGATCTAGATTATCTAACTTATTTACTAGGATGGCTTATATATTCTAATCTGAGAAGTATTTGTTAGTAATTACGTAATACTTATATAAACTATAAGCTATCCCCTTAGTAATAATTTTTCGGAGCTAATATTCCTTTCCTAGAGGCTAACGCTTCTGTACTAGCCTTGTACTAAAAGGGTTTATACCCGGGCGTAGACGTACCCTATAAACATAGACATGAGATAGTAAAATGTCTATTAATTCTATTACGTTTAAATCTCGCTATATATATAAAAGGCGTATAACTCGATATTTTACCTACTTATTCGGAATTACTAATCCTAGGACTACCCCGACCTTAGACTACTACTTCTAAACCTTATCCTAAGGGTCCGAGGAAAGGGGTCTACTCTTAGGTCTTAATATAACGGAAATTATTTAGGCCTTCTATATACTATCTAGTAAAGATGAGAAGCTTAGAGATTCGGTTATTAAGGGTGGATTAACTACTACCGGTTCCGATAGTTAGATAGGCGGAGCTCCTATAGTCCCCGACACTTTAATTCTTACTAAGGAAGTATATAATAAAGATCTCTTAAAATCTAGCTTCTTAGGCTAGGTTTTATAATTAACTGTAAAGTTATTAATAGTAATATTTACACTCTTAATAGCTGATTTAAATCGCTAAGGTAGTCTTTTTCTGTTATACTTAGGACAAAGACGAGATACTAGTTTTCTAAAGAGGTACTAGATATCTCGCTTTCCTTAGAATTATATTTATCTTCCGAGTTATCTAAATCCGACTCTATAGACTCGGCCTCTAGGGTTACTAGAATTCCCCTAACTCTAGCTAGTTTTAGATACTTTAGATAAAGGATTAAGTTATATCTCTTAGTTAGAACGAAGATCGGACCTTTAATTATAGATATTACCCTATCTATTCGTAGGTTACCTAATATAATAGAACTGTCCCGAATTCTAATCGTTATATCTACTACCTAAAGCCACGGAAGACCTAGTAGGAGGTATAATTCCTAAGGATTTCCCCTATCTGTTAGTCTAATAAATGCTTTAACTACTCTATAGACCCCTAAGACTAACATGCCGAAGACTATAAATTCTAATAGACCCGACTCCCCTCTATTAGTATAATTTATAACTAGGCTATTATAACCCTTTTTAGCTAGGGAGATAGGCTTATAGTTTAAAGCCTTATAGAGTACTAGAGTCATTATATTAAGGTCTAAACCTTGATCGGCTTAGGTGATTTCTAGGGGTAAGGTAATATTTTTAACCTTCCTATCCGCGAAGACTTTTATAATTACTAGAATTCTAAAAGCCTTATTATCGCTGTCTACTACCAGGGCTAGATGTACGAATAATACCTTCTTATTAGTCGAGGAATTACTAGGTTGAGCTAGAACTAAATTAAAGGATACCTATAGTCCCTACAGTTCTTTACCTTTTCTCGAGGGTTTCCGAGTTTTAGGTACGACTCCTAGCTCTCTAAATACGGAAGTACCTTCTAGACTAATTTAGAGAAATTCTAGGAGATTTAGGGTTACTAGAATACGCTTAGCTAGCGATTTATAGTCTATAGGTCCCTTTCCCTCTCTGCTTATAATTTCGCGTCTTTACTTACGGGTCCTACGCTTTAGAATTACTCCTACTAGGACCTTCTACGTATTTAACGAGGAGGATGACTTTTTAGGATTAAGGAGATCTTCTATATCTATACGCTATCTCTTCTTTAAAGGCTCTACTATAAAGGCTTCTAGGGAGATATAATCCTTAGATTTAGATTTAGGTAACTCTTTAATCCTACTACTACTTATATCCTGAACTAGAGAGCTAAAAGCTTTCCTAGACAGGACTGACTTCTGTCCCTCTTTTAGAAATCCTAGGATTGTTATAGATAGAGTTAGCTATAGTTTATTCTTTATTCCTAGTATTCTTACTAATACTCTATAATTCGAGGACGATAATTCTGAAGAAGGGGCCTCCGAGTCTATAGCCTGACTTATACTGTCAGAAGAGGTGCTGTGCCTAGAGACATACTAAGTCTAATCCTATAAATACTATAAATATAAGCTAGCTTTTCCCTCGAAGACATCTTGCTTAAGGTAAGCCTGTTCCTAGAGCTCTAAGCCTTTTCCGCTATACTTAGAATGTCCTATACTATAACTATAAACGCTATAGACTACGTATAGTAGACTACGAGATCTATTAAGTTCCTTCTTACTATTAATAATAGGGTGTTTCGATTCTGATCTAGGGGGAACCGGAAGTTCTCTTTACTACTAATTATTAGGCATATTATTACTAAAACCCCGATTCTTTAAATCCGGGTTATTCTACTAGTTCCTTAGATATCTCGGTAGTAGGGCTAGTAATGTTAGAAGCTGTATATTCGCCCTCTTTTCCTTATTAAGTAGGAATTGTAGAAATTTTCTATCCTTAACGTCTACTAGTACCGAGGATACTAATCTACTATATCTGGTTTAGAAGAGATTCCGAAGCTCTTCTATTTCTCTCTTCTCTACTAAACGTACTTTAATCTAATATATCTCTATTAAAGTAGCCTACGTCTCTTAACACATTTTATAAGCTCTCTAGAGAGCTTTATAAGTAGAGACTCCTTTTAGTATAATAGCACGTCTTAACTTATTACTATAGATTCCTTTAATAAATGTATTTACTATATAATTTAATATAAACTCCTCTACCCCTAACAACCTAGATAATTCCTTAGTAGAATCTCTTAGATTATTACGACCCTAAGTTCTTTAGAGAATATACTAGGTCCTCTAGTAATACGACGCTAGGGATTCCTAAGAATTCTAGGCCAAGTTATCGATTTTATATATTACTAACACCTCTATTATATCTACTATGTCTACCGGGAACTACTCTATTAACTATTCTTTAAAAATTTTAATATCTTCTTCTCTTATAGTTTTATAATTAGTAACTATTTTTCGGATTCCCGGAGTTTTGTCTAACTATAATACGGCCTGCCCCCTAAATAATATGTCTATAGATCTGAGGAACAATTCTAGGGTTGGCGGATTATACCCTGCCTTCTTAAAGTCATATTTAAACTAAGTTAGCTATCTGGATACTAGGATGTCTCTATTATAATGTCTAGACTACTTAAAATCTAGTAAACTAGCCGCTATCTTAGCTACTATTTTGACTTCTATAGGATTAGTAGGGAAAACGGGTTTTAGGATAGGGTTTAGAAAAGAGGTCTCCGAGGGGTTAATAGCGGGTATACGTGAGGTAAGATTCGGAGTTAGATTCGGAGTTAGAGGAATCGCGGACGTTACGGAATTATTAGAAGGAAAAGCTTATCGTAGTTATACCTAGATAGGCAACTCTTCTAGGCTTTCCAAGAGCGTTAGCTTAGGAGGAATACTTAAAGAGCTTATATATAAGAACTAGGGTTCTTAGGATTCTTACTTATCCTATCTAGGATAGTATAGTAGGTTAGTAATTTTATGACTACTTATAGGTAGACTACCCCTATACGCTTCTTCTCGGTCCTAGTTAAATCTTAATAGCTTTCGTAGAATATATATATTACTTTAGTCGAGTTCTAGGATCCTCGAGGTATCTAGCTTAAATATAGGTATAGAGTTAGTTTTAAGGTTCCTATAGCTCTAATCGTACTCTTCGGACAATTACGTAACTCGACTCTCCTTATATATAAATGTTACGAATATAGCGTCTCGCTAATATTATTCTTCGACTTGTAAAAGGTATCGGAATTCGTGTTCCTTATAGACCTAGACTCTTTTCTTAGGGCTATTCGAGTACTCGGTACTTCGTAGTGTTTTAAAGGATCTCTAAAAGAGGTAAGATATACTCTAATAAACTTGAAAAAAAGCTAAAATTCCTTTCTCGAGATAGCTAATCTCTTCGAACTCTAATAGAGGAATGTCTTCCGTAAGGTAGGTACTAAATAAGATTAGGATTCTTATAGGAGGAGAAGGATATATAATATAGGAGGGTACAGGTGACACCTAGTGTACTATCCTGATTACCTAATAACTACTAACTACGGATACCAGGAAACGTACTAATTGTACCAGACCTAAAAATTCTACTATAACAAACATCGCACCTACAAGTATTAGCGGAATCCCGTATATTGTGAGTAATACATATCCGTGATATATATCGCTAAATCGCCGTTGGTTGGGGGCAGTAAGCAGCTGATTCTGGTGTCGGCGTGGTGGTCGTCGTTTCAACACTTTTCCCACAGGCGAGTCCCGGACGAGGACCAGCATGTGAGATTAAGTGAGATTAAGTTTAGCGCACTTGACGCCTGGGCGGCTTCAACGACTTCCTCCGACGTTTTTACTCGATCATTACTCGATAATTACTCGATTAAAACTCCTCCCCCTATCATATTTCGCACGTCCGAATGCCTTCATCTGCTTGTCGTCATTGCCATGGAGTTGTATCGGCGTCTATGGTCGAGTGGAGAGCAAGCGCTGTCCCTGAGTCGCCAGAGCTGGAACCCTGGAGATGGTTTCAATATAGTCACGTGTATGATACCTTATATTGTCGATCACATTTTTCACTATTGCTATTCATGTCATGTAAGTTGGTATTACGTAACCATGTGCCATAGCGATTAGGACAAGTGCTACTTTCCAAGAGCTACAAGTGTTTCACGTCACGTTTACTCCGGTCTCACAGAACCTGTAATGGAAATGGACGGACCAAAAGCAGGCTCGGTAAGGTTGACTCTTACAGGACTGAGAAAGTCTAAGGCCTTCATATCGTAAGCGTGTTTGTAAGTCCAAACGGATCCAGATTAATTCAAAGGGCAAGCCATAGCAGAGAGAGATCGACGAGTGAAGAAACCAAGAAACCATGCTGATGTAAGCAATACTCCAGTCAGGTTGACATAAGCGATGCTTCGCTTACCTAGCTCGCCGGTCTGCCTTCCGCTGCTTTTCCAAGTTAAGATCTCGTCTGCCGTTCAAACAATACGGGTCCCTCCCAAATCGAGATGCTAGGTACTATGTAAAGGAGATATCCAAGTGCTCTAAGTCTTCTACCGCGCTTCCTGATTTGCTCAGCAATGCTTACGATCACTACTGATGATCCGAGGCTCTGTCTCCGTCCGCGATTATGCTTTTCCATTGCCAAATTTTTCGAGACTCACGATCTTCGATCGGAGTTTTCTTTGAGTTTGCGCTATAGATGATGTCTTCTATAGCAGGACGAGGTCTCGCGCGTCTATATAGGTTGTGGAGGTCCGACATTTCATAATCACTAAGAACCAACCTCTTCGTAAGCACCATAATACCTATCGCTCAGGTTCAAGTTCCTGAAGCAGCTCTAATATCCCCTGCGATGTCTCTCAAGTTTGACGTCTCTTCTCCAAGCAGCTCGCAGCAAAATGTCAGTTATACAATTGAAGCGGGATTCAAATTCAAAGATGTTCCAGAGCCTACGATGGCCTTAGCAGGCATGACCAAAAGTCGCAAAGTAGCCATTTCAACAATCTTAATATTTTGCAATGGCCTTCTAGTAAGTCACTGCTTGACCCCATCTACTTTTAATATGCTAATGTAACGAAGTTTATGTCCTTCGGCGCATGTGTCGCTGGCGGCTTCGAGATTGGAAAGTCCTTCAAAATCTACAATTCTGCAACTGCAACTTGGATCGCTGCAGCATATCCGTATTTCTTCTCCACTCTCTTTGCCAATCTTTAGTAACAATTTCTAGCCTCACGCAGGGTGCGTTCGTACTCGTCACAGGTCGTATCAGCTCTGTGTATGGTCACAAATTCATCCTACTTATTGGAGGATCGTGGTGGATAGTTTGGTCCCTCATCAACGGCTTTTGCACACGAAGCCTCGCAACTTTCGCGGTAGCAAGGGCGCTGAGTGGTGTCGGAGCTGCCCTAGTCATACCAAATATCATCGCAATCATCGGTATTACATTTCCTCCAGGTCGGATGAGAAATTACACCTTTGGTTTCCTGGGATTCGGAGCTCCTGTTGCTGACACTGCAGGTGCTGGAGTAATAGCAGCGTTCATGGAGTCTGTCCATTGGAAATGGTTCTTCTTTTGTCTGTAAGTCATGTCATCTCTTCGTTCGACATATATACGGACTTCTTAATAATTGTGTCATTAGAGCGATCCTCGGTACCGTGCTATTTACAGCGCTCTGGGTCACCTTACCGACTGAAGACATACCCAACAAAGAAGGAACTGTGGACTGGATTGGATCTATCCTCGGTATCAGCGCTCTGATATGCTTCAACTTCGTCTGGAAGTTCGTTCCCCACTTTACCCTCTCCTTGATCAACTCTCACTAATCCCTCTCAGCCAAGCTCCTACCGTTGGCTGGTCCATAATCTATATTCTCATCCTCCTCTTCGCCTCCTTAGGTCTCTTCCTAAACTTCGCACTCTATGAACACAAATACGCCAAGTATCCAATCATGCCTTTACACATCTTCAAGGCACCCTCATTCCTTCCACTACTCTTAGTCATATTCCTCGCTATAATGGCCTATGGAATAGCACTTTGGTACAAGACAGCATGGCAAGTCTTGATCCGACACTGGACGCCTCTCGAATTCGCAGCAGGTCTCTCACCACATGCACTACTCAGCGGGCTCGCTACTCTCGTCGCAGCTTTTCTCATCTCTAGAATCTCAGCCCAGTGAATCTTAGCTTTTGGAGCTATCACCGTCATGATATCCGCAATCTTGCTCGCAACGATGCCGGAACAACAGAGCTACTGGTTTCAAATCTTCCCAGCTACGGTACTCATGAGTGTCTGTTCTGACTTCATCTTTACCGCTGCTTAGATTATCGCTACAGGCGCGGTTGGAAGAAAAGGACAGGGTGTTGCGGGAAGTTTGGTAAGTCTTTTGCAGTTGTACGGCGCCAGTATTGGGCTGGGGGTTGTGGGGACAGTTGAGAGTGGCTTAGGTGGTGGGGTCCATGGGTTTAGAGCCGCCTCCAGTGAGAGATTTAGCGAATCTAGGTTTTATCATTTTAATCCGAATAAAAGAGGTTGCATTGAGGTCATGATCTCGCTAACCAATCTATATATTTTTAAGACAATGATCCGAAATGCATTCCTGAGCAGCGAGTCATACTCGGTTCGTGCAAAGGAGGCAGATCACGTGAAGTCCCGACTAATGCGAGACTAAAGCAACCAGTAGCGTAAGAATCGATGACGTTGATGCGTTGGCGAGCACTTTTCACGCGTCCCGTGTAGGAAGGACGTCTTTTTCATAGTCATCTTGAGACCTCACTTTACTCCTGATATTATCTTTCACATAATTCATCTAACAAACCTCCTCTGACTTGTTCTGTCCTATTCTGAGAACATAAGGCAATTGGAACGTCATACACGTAGACAGCTTAGAAGGATATTAGAACAGGAATTTTTATTCATGGTTAGTTTGTTGTTTCTGATTTGTATTGTTGGAAGGTGAGGATATCTGAGCTGAGAGATCTGGAGTCAATTGATGAGTTCACCTTCTCAGCCAATAGCATCTGATACTATTGCGGTGCTCGATCTCTATAATAGGAAGGAACGCCCCACAATATTGTAATTGTCTTTCACTATCTATCACCACTTAAAATCAATTCGATCTCTTCTCCAGCTCCCCATCATTGAAACTCATTACTACTGTATCTTTCCTCTTTAAAAGTCGCACCGTCTTCACCTCAACTCTCACTAACTCACCCCAACCACAGACACATCTCGATCTAAACGCAAACAACCCGCAACAACAATCAACAATGCCTCGAACGACACGCTCCGGAACAACATCCTCTCAATCTCCAAGCTCTCCTCCAAAGTCCTCTCCTGTCAAATCGGCAGCCTCGACGCCCAACAAACGCGCTGCCTCTGCGAACGACGATGGTTCAGCCCCAAAGAAGAAACGCGGACGTCCTTCCAATGCAGCGAGGGAGGCTGAAGCGGCTGCTGCTAAGGCAAAGGAGCTGGAGCAAACGACTCTCGAGGAGAGCGTCTCTAATGGGAATGGTGAAGGTGTAACTCATGGAACCGAGAATGGTGAGGAGATAGAAGGTATGGCCAAGGATGAGGTTAATGGTCACAACGGAATCGAGCATGGTGAGGAGATAGAAGGTGTGGCCAAGGATGAAGTTAATGGTCACAACGGAATCGAGCTTGGTGAGACGGACAATGAGAAACCAGAAGAGAAGTCCGAGGTCAGAAAGGCCAATGGTAACCTTGATGCTGAAGTCAACGCCACCACTCCAGTTTCCGAAGAGCCAGCAAAGGAAAAGAATGCCTTCGAAGAAGTCAAAGCAGACGAAGCAGACGTCCACAAGGCCGCTGAAAAGGAGCAAGAAAGCAAGACCAAAGAAACCCAAAACAACCCCGATTCAAGCATCGCAGACTCTACCCGCGAAGCAGCAATCCCCTCTTCAATCCTCGAAAAGGGCCTAATCTACTTCTTCTTCCGTCCTCGCGTCAACATCTCCTCACCCCAAGGTCTAACAGACATCGCCAGATCCTACATCGTCCTCCGCCCCCTCCCACTCGGCGCAAAACTCGGCGACGGGCCGCTCCAAGATGATAGCAATGCCCGGCTTTTGGCGCTACCAAAGAAGATGTTGCCAAAGAGCAAGACAGATAAGTTCTTGATGTTTGTAGAGAAACAGGGCGTGAGTGTCAAGGAACTACGAGAGACGTTAGCGTCAAACGAGTATTCCATCGCACCTGTCGGGTTCGTAACATTTGCCTCTTAGTGAGAACGGATGTGCTGACATCAGATGCAGAACAAGCAACACTCCCCCCGCAACCCCATTCGCAGAAGGCGTCTACGCTCTCACATCCACCGGCCGCAAATCGCACCTCGCCTACCACATCACCGTCCCCGCCACCATCGGCGAAGTACAAACCGAGCTCGGAATCCACACCAAAGGCTCCTTCATCCTCTCCGCCAAAAACCCAGAAGCGCCAGGCCCTGCAAACGCAACAATTGATAATCCCGCGCAGTACCCCGCGGAATTACAGCAGAAGTTCAGGGGGCTGAGATGGATGCCTGTGATGCCTGAGTTGCTGGAGTATGAAGGCACGCAGTTTTTGATCATTGGCGAGGGGATGGGCGATTTGGGAAATGCGGGTGAGGAGATGGGGAAGGATAAGGGGGATGATGAGAAGGAGAAGCCTGAAGAGGAGTTGGAGCAATTGGAGGAGGAGGTATGTGTCACCTGTCTTTATCTCAATTTCGGCAACAAAAACTAACTAAGCTTTGCTTTCTAGAATCACGACCGCATCGAAGGTCTCAAGGACGACGACCCCGTCTTTGCAGATCTCGGACTGACCTCTAAGGAGTATTCCCATCTCCAAACGACGTGGTGAATACCATTACCCTGGCTCCATCAATTTCCGACTGTTGCCTCCACGGGGATTATTAAAGGAGACATCGAAAGTATGTCGATCTATATCTTTGCATTTATCTATGGTCATCGCTAAGCGAGAGCCTACTCTGGGTATGAAAATGGAAAAGGAAGGTTTTAGGGGTGGGGTGGTGTTTGGGAAATAGCGGTACAATACATCAGTACATCTCCCGTTGACGGGCGTGCAGCGGAACGGGGGCCTCTTAGTGATGAGGATAGATAACTGAATTAAAAAATTCTAGTCAAAATGAAATGGATTGAGTGCAGGTGTGAAATTGGTGGGTTGGTAGAGGGTGAGATTTGAGGTCGTGAAGCTGTCTAGAAGGGAGATGTCGGAGTATGTCATGCCGCTGCCATGCAGGTACGGTAGCACGACGTATGTGCATATTTTCTCCGCTGCGTGGTGATGGGACGTTGTGGAGTTGTATAGTGTCGTACAGTATTCTCGATGGCGTAGAAACGGGACGAACACGACAAGGAGAGGGAAGTGGAAATGAGTTTGCAAAAGAAGATAAATATGGAAAATCAAACTTTCCCGATTCCGAGCTTGGGGTATTGTCGATTGGGAAATGGAGTTTCTGAAGCAGACGTGGCTTCGAGAGCTCGAGTATCATTGCCTGCGTTAGGTTCTTGTGCTGATAGTGATAGCGGTAGCGATGGAGAAGTGGCTGTTGGTTTCATAATTCGATTCTCGTACACAATGCTGGACTTCTGACCTGTGTATAGACAGAAAAAGTAAGCCACCTTTGCAATAATCTCGCTAGCTCTCGAAAGGCGTATGTGGGACTCTTTTACTTGAGAACGTGAGGATATGTCGCTAGAAGAGGGCGATGAGGACGAAAATAGAGAATGTAGACCTGGTGACATGTGGTAATGTGGTTTGACCTTGAGACATCACGGTTTCCCGTCAATTTGTGTTGCCGACTCGGCCTGGGGCTGAGGATTTTTATTACTTACTGAATCGCATCCGTTTCTAGAGAAGACAGATATCATCTTTCCATGGCGCGGCGCTTCTGCTTGATGCTCAATGGACTTGTGTACCAGTGCATGAAATATCTCCTTCTAATACCATGTCTATAACGGTCTGAGACAAAGCATGTGCTATAGATACAAAAGGATCTGTTATAACATCATGGTACTCTAATGTCAATCCACCGCTTCGATAGGAAATTCTAAGCTCCGAATGCCAAATATGTTATGTTGAGTCTTTCCGCCGGCATGGCCAAATGAAGTCTTAGAATTGAACTTGAGAATAGTGGTAAAAGACGCAGGTGTTCAATTCAGCTTGCACACCAATGCATGTGTATCGTACGTAGTGATCGAGCGCAAGTTGAATTATCTTGAACTTCTTCGCGTGGCGGTAGGGGGTTATCCAGTGGCGGTTATCCCGAAGCTGAATATCATGTACTGGTGCTCCAAGAGCGTCTCCCCGGATTGCGTATGTTACTTTGAGCTTTTCGTCTTAATCTAAGAATGAGCATTTAGTGACATTTCTGGCTGGGGAGCTGAGCTCACTTACAAGCGTCCTGCCAATAAACTGAGAATGGCGCCGAGGATCCTGATGATATAGCTAAAACAAAATGAAGAGGCTGGAATTGAGTGTCACAGTTGGACAATCTGGTGAATCGATACACAGACTACACAGGCTGTACCGTCTCGAAGATTCAGATGCGGTGCTGTTTGCCTTTCGCCGATTATGCGTGGCTACGGCGTGGAGAGATAAGATGTAACGTCGGAGCTGCAGGGCAGCTATTATGACATGCTTAATGTGAAGGAGACTTTCTTTCTTTGGACTCCTCCACTAAATCGAGATGTTTCTTTTAGGAGGCTGACCGTTACATCACATAAGTTGCATGCATTATTGAACGGCCACTTCACACCTCATGCAGGTCCTCGCCAGTATGTTTCTTTCAATTCAACAATTTTTGGTCGAGTCGTACATTAACAGTCGGGCGAGCCAGGTACGCTGCGTACGCATATGTATGTGCCGGGATTTTGGAACGGGCTTCGCGGACTTCGCTGCAAAAGTCCAATATTGTGATTTAGCCTGATAGAGTCGCATTCGCCTGCAGGCCAATCACCTCCCCCACGAGACGATGGTTGAAGAAATGTACATCTTACTTCTCGAAGTATCGACAATGGATTGAGTCTTTCTGAAGCTTTCGACCCGGGCGGCGTCGGCATTGGCAGTCCCGCGCGTACAGCCATTGAAGAAGTCGTTGGACCTTCAAAAATGCAATCGAAAAGTTGATTGGTGTTGCCTCAGCCCCCAGTGCGTCGTGGTCATAAATGGCTGCCAATTTCGGAGGTTTCCATCGAGAAGTATCAGCAGCTTCATGTTCAGCTCTGCTCTAGTATTGGTATCTAGTATTGGTATCTAGTATTGGTATCTAGTATTGGTACCGTTGCCAAAACGTGCGTGCAACCTTCTATGCAGCCATGGCATCTGCGGGGATGCGATTGAGGGTATCCGAAAGCAGGGGCGATGAGGCTCCAAGCCATATATCGTGGCGGGCAATAGGACCGAGGGTCATTGTCCCACACGTCTTTACACAAAGGTAAATTGTAGGTGCACATTGTCGGCCTCGTGCATGAGTCGATATATCGGAATACGAGGCCTCTGTGTCCTCCAGCAGAATGCAACCATTTGGACGAATTTGGGCAAACGAATGCAGTCAGCGAGATGTTGGTGGAGATGTCTTGATGGGCAATGATGAAAAGAGTTCCCTGGCTCCTACTATATAATAGGAGCTCCCACTTCGGATGGGGAAAGAACTATCATCAGCATCCTATTTCTTCGAGACATTGACACCTTGACATCTCCAGATCCCGACACTCCGATCTATTAAAAGTCTCCAACATCCACAATGAAGACTGCAATGATGACCACATCTGCCTTTGTCTGGAGCTTATTGGCAAGCACCGGATCTGCTCTTGTTGCCAGAGACAGTAGCTTTAACAGCCGCCAGGGTAAGCTCATTACCAAAGCAGATTGTAATCCTGCTAACATCGTGTATAGTTCCATATTCCTATCTGGGCTGCTATACTGAAGGCACCGGTGTGAGAGCACTGGGATCGTTCAGCTACGTCAATGGTACTACGATGTCAGTAGAACTTTGTGCCGGACTCTGCACATCCACGTATACTCTGTTTGGACTGGAATATGGTGGAGAATGTTGGTGTGCGAATTCGTTTGGCGCAGGCAGTGTAGTCGCGCCCGACGTCGATTGTAGTTTCGATTGTCCTGGCAATCCAGACGAGAAATGTGGTAAGTTGATGAGCGACTCCCGAATCAGCTGGGGCTGGGGCGTGTAAAGATGAATGGATTTGGCATCACTATGATATGATACTGACTGTGGTAATCTAGGTGCCGGTAACAGACTCAGTGTTTATTCGACAGCACCTCCATCAGAGCCGGTACACGTTGCTATTGCAGCTCCATATAGTAGAATTGGTTGCTATACTGAGGGCAATGGTACTCGTGCACTATTTCCAGGAGCAACTACCGATCCCGCTATGACTGTAGAGAAATGTGCGACATTCTGTTCCGCTGGATCGTATCCATTGATGGGGGTAGAATATGGCTCAGAATGCTACTGTGGTGGCGAGACTCACTTCGCAATCTCGGGATCGACCTTAGTACCTGATACCGAGTGTGGCATGGAATGCAGTGGCGCTCCTCTTGAGTACTGCGGAGCTGGCGACCGTCTCGACACTTACCGTTTGACCGTATGAGACCGTTGGTTCGGAACTTGGAGGAGGATATTTGGAAGAAACCGTGATGTAGTGGAACCGAAGCCGGGTCAAGATTTGGCCCGAATCCTGTTCTCCCGGTTGCTATGAGCTATCAAGATGGAAGTCAGTAGCCGGTATCTTTATAGATAGATATATTAATCTAATGGGAGCGGAATGATAATAATTTGACCGTCAATGCTATCAGTTCAGCACCGTCCTCGCTAACACTGTACTCAAACGACAAGTAAAGAAATGACTTTGAGCTTGAAAGGATTCGATCTGATTGCAGGTCTCCATATCCGCTAGTCGTGGTTCCAAGACGCCAGATCGTACAGTGACAGCAGCAGCAATGCGCCTCGAAACAGATTCTATTATTGCGTTTGCTACGCGAAAGGGGCCGTAGATCGACACCAAATGATTGCGATCTGGGAGACACAAAGATTGCAAACTGGACTCCCGTGGCCATTGGCCACTAGTGAGTAATATCATTTGTTGAAGCAGACACTGAGCAAGGGCGATTCCAAACAATTGGTTGATGTAATCGTGCTATGAGAAGAGCTCAACGGAGGTCGACAAACAGCGGCCAACGACAGCATCACTAGATAGAACGGAGGCAAGGCGCAGGCCAAATGAATACAAATACGCCGGGCCTTAGTAATCCACCCACCGATTGATAAGACCAATCGGTGTCATGAAGTACCTCTGTATATCAGACAGATGCAAGATTCGAGCATAATTCAGATGATGAGAACCATCCGCAATGCAGGAGGTTGACGCGGTGAGAGGATACGACGAAAGAAGAACGAAGACACGAGTCTCAACCAAGCTCTTGGGTTGCGCCGCATGAATGTTCTTCCGTGTCCGAGCTACATAATAGTTAGTGTCCTCAGGCACAAACTGACAGCTCCACACGCATTAAACTCTACTCCGAAGTACCTAGGTAAAGCGAATCTTCGGACGCTCAGGAAACGTCAACCGTCAGACAAAGACATGTTAGAATGTCCAATGCAAGACTAAAGTAGACATAACTCATTTGAAGTAGATCCCGTTGGTACCGATTTTGAAGCCGCTGGTGCAGTTTGTGCGCGTTGCTTGCCATCTCGGATCTCATGCGTTGGCCGCTCCGCCATTACCAAGACAGGGCACAAGCGACGCTAATAATATACGGAACCTAGGGAACCTCATTTGATGTGCATCCTCACCTCAATCATCAATAACATCTCAGCTCCAAGACCGCCTTGCAATGCCCTACTGCGGGAACAGATATGTCGACACCATATAGAGAGAGCTGACGTCCGTTTCGCAGAAGCAGCAGCATTCATCACACCACACAGAGAGACGTGACGTCGTGCCCCGAAGCTCGTGAGCCAAGCAGGTTTGCTGATCCTGTCTCCTTTCGACAGTGGAACCGAACCGCAACCGCTTCCAACCATCACGGCGACGGCGACGGCGACGATAAGGTGGTCATAGTTGGAGAGTGGCCTTAATTTTTCGATGCCACACGCTGTTGATATGCCATCGTTCCTGTCCGACGACACAGGACCCTCGTTATCTTCGAATTGGTCTCCCTATGAGGTCTCCAACCATTTCCGAAATTCGTACGATAAAGCCAATGGAAACACGAAGTCATCTACACATACATCCATGAAGAGCAGTGTGGGAGAGAGCTCGGATATGTATATGGACAATAGTACCAACGGCTTTACAAACGGCAAATCGTACATGAATGGCAGTATGTTCCAGGACGAGAACCTGAATCCGGTTCCCAATGGACGAGCAAGCTGGGACCATAAATCATCGCGGAATGGTAGCACATTATCGGTCAATGGAGGTACCAACGGACACATCGAAAACGGAAGGAGGAGCCCAGGAACGCAAAATGGGACTGCGAGAACGTCGAATGGCAATGCGGACCGTAATTCAGTCGCTTCGACAAACGGGAATGGCAACCATATCAACACAACATCAGCACCGCAATTATCCCCAGAACCTCAAACAAATGGCGAGATCGAACCTCACAAGGATATAGAAGTTCCAGCGCCTATTTGCACCAACCCACAGAGTACCGGTCCTCTAACGTACACTACCTCATTGTTGCCACCAACACCCTCTGCGCCGGAACCCCCTCAGCGTGCCGCTACAGCCTCACCACATCAATTTTCTTCCCCTCCAACGTATCCTGCCCCGCCGATACCTTCTCCATCCACTGCAAACCAGCACCCTGCACCAGCCCAATTGAAACATCGGCACACGTTACAAGTTCCAAAGGCGGCGCCAGGGCCGAGTCGCAATTCTCGCGACAGTGAGGACGCTGTCTACAGTAGCGGGAGATTCTCGCCCACCGCTGTGGCTTCCAGTGTAAGGCGTGGCTCCTTGAGCCTCAATCGAAGAAATACACAATCAATACATTCGAATATGCCCCATGAAGAAATACCACTCGACGAGGATGCTATACGGTGGGCAGAAGCTGTCAGGCAGAAGAGGGCCAGCAAAAGGAGGCGGAAAGATGAGGAGGATGATGATCGAGTGGTCGTAGGAACCAAAGTTGACCAGCATCACGTTAATTGGGTCACAGCATACAACATGTTGACTGGGATTCGATTCACTGTCTCGAGGACGAACGCCAAATTGGATCGACCTCTGACTGACGCAGACTTTGATGCGAAACACAAATTCTCGTTTGACATGTAGGTGCTATTGCAGAGGGCCTGCTGTTATCATACTAATGATCTATAGTACCGGCAACGAATTGACCCCGTCCGCGAAATATGACTTCAAATTCAAAGATTATGCGCCCTGGGTATTCCGTCACTTGCGAGCCAAATTCAAGCTTGATCCTGCAGATTACCTGATGTCCTTGACCAGCAAGTACATCCTTTCAGAACTTGGATCGCCGGGAAAGAGTGGAAGCTTCTTTTATTTCTCTCGAGATTATAAATACATCATCAAAACAATACATCACGCCGAACACAAATTTCTAAGGAAGATTCTGAAGGATTACTGGGAACACATTGAACAGAACCCAAATACGCTTCTATCGCAATTCTACGGGCTTCACAGAGTCAAAATCCCATATGGAAGGAAGATTCATTTTGTGGTGATGAATAACCTCTTTCCCCCGCATCGAGACATCCACCAGACTTTCGATCTAAAGGGCTCGACCATTGGTCGTGATTTTAAAGAAGAGGATCTGGAGAAGAATCCCCGGGCCACTCTAAAGGATCTGAATTGGTTACGTCGCGAGAAGCACCTGGAATTTGGACCAGAAAAGAAGAACCTCTTTTTCGAGCAGATGGAGAGGGATGTGCACCTTTTACAGAAGTTGAAAATTATGGATTACAGTATGCTTGTGGGAGTCCATGATCTTCAAAAGGGTAACCAGGAGAACCTCCGTGATAAAACACTCCAAGTTTTCCAGCCTGGAGGCGATGGCCGCGCCGAAGAATCAGGCCCCGACAATCGTGGGATGTTAATGCGAACCCCGAGCAAACTCGAAAATGCTCGTAAAGCTCGAGAGCTAAGGCAGATGATAAAACAGGAGAAGCCGATACCTTTGGGCCAAAGCAGCTCACGAATGCCAGATACGCTGGAGGAGAACACCGCAAAACGTGATTTTATCTTTTATAGTGATGATGGAGGTTTCCAGGCTACCCATGAGGACAACAGCCCTGGCGAGGAGATATTTTTCTTATCGATCATCGATTGTCTTACACACTACGGTACCGTCAAGAAGCTAGAGCATTTCTGGAGTAAGTATTCGCCCTTGATATCGTGACTTTTATAGTATGCTGACAACACAACGTAGAGGGCCTAAGCCAAGATAAGAAACAAATTTCCCCTATATCGCCCGAGCCATATGGGGAGCGATTCATTCATTTCATTGAAAGCATAACCAAAAGTCCCGAAGAAGCAGCCCGGGAAGCGCAGTCAGCCCCTGGAACTTCGATCCCGCACACTAACTCCAATACTTTCTCCGATCGTGAGCGTCACCCAGGTTCTACGGAGTCGGGGCGGCGAAGATCCAATAGCCAGCCAGTCCACCGGACGAGCACATCAACCCGGAATGAGATCGAAGCGACGAAACAAGAGCGGCGAGGCGACGAAGAAGCGCGTCGACCTGAACCAAGGATTATTCACGCTATCCGCAGTCCCAGCGCAGAGCGTACCAACGGTCTTCAGGGGCAAACACTGCCTGTAGTTGAAGAGTTTGGAGAAGCGAGTAGTACAGGAGGCAGGAGCGGGCACAGCAGAGAGAGAAACGAAAACGGCGAGGGGGATCGACGGCCACGGACGCCTGCAAAGGACAATGTTGACGGCCGGCCTTTGACACCTGCCAAAGATTATAGTCCTAACAGGAACGGACATGGGGCGAAAAGGCCTGTGAGCAGGAGTAGTTTGGACAAGGAGTTACCGCCGTTACCCCCGGCCACAAGTCCAATTCAGAAGACCGAACAGGATTCGTTCTCGTTGCGATGAGGGATGAAGCAATACACAACCTCGATTTGATAGCATGTAGCGGTGTTGGGAACGTCATCGAAAGGGGGTACACTTGGAAGTGGGAGAGCATTCATGATACCATTCGCGTGCAGCGACATTTCTTTTTACAGCGCCTATCTCTTATGTTGTTTCCAAATCCCACAGAGCCTGTTTATGGCCGGCAGTTTCGTTGCGTCTATTACGAGTTCCCTTTTTCTGTCAGCCCGCTTTGGTTTCGGGGGTTTAGGAGATTGTAGATAGATAGACCGCGTTCTGGACAAGAGGAGAGTGCGCATCGTGTAAGCTAGAATTGGGTTGGGCCGTGAGGCTAGTTCATTAATGAAGAATGATTGAACAGTACCCTCTTTTTGAGGTGTCAACAAATTCTGAAGTGACCTTGAGAAGGCCGAAGTGATTGTTGGCCCAAGAAGGAGCGATTCAGCGCCAAAGGTTCTTTCTTCCCTTCCCAATTGAGCCACTTGTAGCCTCCACTACCGACTCTCTTCACGTTGATCTTGACATGATCATATTCACTATCGATATGGCAGACATCATGGCTTCGACCGTGGGCAGTTCACCTTTGGCGGTTAGCCCGAAAAAAGAAAACCGATATTTAGATCTGAACACCAACGACCACAATTTTGAACATCTATCACCCCGACAGGAAAACATTCCACCACGAGATCCATCCCTCCGATTCCAGAAACCATCGAAGGCTAGGACCGCACTTTGTCGCTTGGACTTTTGGGATAATCCCACACAGCATATTGTGTCTCTTCGCGACATACCGAATCGCAATCCTAGCACCGCTCGTGAGAATATGGCAAATGGCGCGAAGGTTACAGAGCTGGCACCTATGGAAGGAGAGGCCGTACAACGAGTTCCCTCCAGCAATGGAACACCGCATCGAAAGTACTCTGTGACGAGTCCGAACAGCAGCCCGAGACCACCAATCCAGACAGTCCTGTCCGCGGCAGTCACACCACTCGCGCCAAAAGATCGGGACAGTGAGGAGGTTGCATTTTCACATTTTGGTACTGGCACGGGTAGGATGGATGGTACCAATACTATTCAGAATCGATTTGCGAGATTTAGTTCCAGCAACTCGCCGCGCCCATTCAAATCGCGGGTAGCGTCTTGGAGGGCAGATGCCTCAGTACCAGAAGTAAGAATTGATCAAGCCGTACAGCAGGTCTTGTTGTTTCTGCGTAATGTGGAGGAAGACTCGGAGAGCTTCGATCGTAATCGGGGGTTTAAGCTCTTTCTAGACGCCAATAAGGAGATTGTCAATGCATGGCGTGGTCTAGTAGAGGAGATCCGTCGAAAACCCATGGGAATCATTCTCGAGGAGAGAGTTGATTGTATGCACGCCATTCTAATAACTTGGAATCAAGATCTCTTTATACACGGTGGCTGGATTAAAGAAGCTATGGAGTTAACAGAATTAGGTCTTGAGTTTGGGAAGGATTGGGAATCGTTAGTTGGTAGGAATTTAGGGGCCATGACGTGGTTCTCAGCCAGCGCTTCCGAAAGAAAGATCTTGTCCAAGGAAAAGTCAGAGAGCGATGAAAGTATGGAATATATCGCACCTCAGACAATACTAAAGGTACGGGACACTGGTGTCGCAAAGGTGACATCGCCCAACAATAGTAAGCGACCTCAATCAGCAGATGGTAAGTTCTTCACGTTCTTCACTCTTATTGTGTACATTGTATGCGAACCACAATACTAAGCTAACATATATATCCAGCCAGTCTTTCGCTCACTAAGTCACCCACCGAACATCTTCAAACAAAACCTAGATCGCAATCTCTCGACACACAACTTGAACACCTCAACCCTCCTCTGCGAAATCCAGCTACATCAGCCGCAATACCATCACCTGTCATCGAAGAACCCATCAGTGTCCATAGCTTGCCATCCAGCAATCCATCCATTGAACAAGTCTCACAGATTCAACAACGCCTCGACAGCATTGAAGAATTCCTGAAGCAACTCGATCATAAAGCTATCTCTAACGCTATCGAGATGCAAACAATTATGATTCAGGATATCCATACTGCCGTTTTTGGCGAGATGAAAGTCACCAGTCCCGACATTTCCTCAGACAAGCGAGCAACCGCCAAGAACATCGGTCTCTTGATGTTAGCCAAACTTACCTCGGACTGGAACAAGGAATGTGGCGGTAAAATCGAGCGAGTTGAGACTGCTGTCTGCGGTAGCGGGGGCGATGTTGAGGGTGGTTTGATTGCTTCTAGCAAGCGCATTGAAGACTTTATTGGTACCACGCCTGTCGACGAGCATGATGGCACCTCGAAGCCAAGCAAGAAAGATCTTTGGGACGTCTGGGGATTGGAGACTCGGAATGGCGATTTGAAACGCGAGGTAGAGAAGCTGAAGGCTGTGCTCGTAGAAGCTGAGGATGCCAAAACAGAAATCAAGGGTGTCAAGGAGGAAAACCAAAAGCTCAGAAAGCAAAATGACGGCTTGAGACAGGGTTTACACGATGCTATCTCTAGATGCACAGAGTACGAGGGTATCAGCCCAAGCTGGATTGACGAGGCGTGGGGCGCGGCGATCGATGCTTTCTGGCCACAAGGAAACCCAGTTACTGACCGCTCGACCTCTTCCAGCAAAGTCAAACCGAATTCTACATCAGATAATGTTGAGAACGACCTTGAATCCAATCTTGCTGAACAAGTTGGATATCAAGCTGGACGTGGAGGCGGATCCGGTTCTGGCACGGGAAGTTGTGCAATCATGTAACGGCATCGGAAGTCACCATTTCACCATGCTGGAGGACCCTTCATGCTTATTCCTCTTAGGACACACAGCGTGCAGTCTTGATTACGAGTATATCCATGGACGATAACGAGAACATTGGACATCGGGATTTGCATACGTAGGAAGTAGTTCTCCCTTAAGTGTACATGTACGCGGAGGGCAATCATGTGGTTAAGGTTAAGACTTACTTTTCTAGACATGCTATATTGCATCAGTAGAGAAATCCATTGAATACAATACAATTCACTTACAAACCCACGAAGCCTCGATTCTTCTCCACTTCCTCTGCCAGATTCACCGCGGTACGTCATTGAGGCAAAACAGTCTATCTGAATTCACACCTCAGCCTCGTGTCCCCTCCTCGGCCGAACCACGATTTCGTCTTCGCTTGGTAAATTCCCATCCGATTCGCGTCCTAATCCCGCGTCGACTTTCCGTCTTCGACACTTGTTCTGCACTTAAGCAGAGTTTTCCCGCACGTGTCTTTTCGCATCTCGTCGTCGTGTTTTCTTTTACTTGACAGGTCGTTTACTTCGCAGCCATCTCGCGCCAACATTGAACTTCACGAGTAACCACGCAGCCGAGCTCTGACCGCTAGACAAGCTGTTTTTCTTTCACGCATAGCACTCGAGAATTGTGCAAACTGCTAGCAAGATTGGGAACGTCGGAGGTGCTCGCTATACTCGACACTCGTGCCGCAGCTGGCTGCCAGGTGCACTCAAATTCGGGTTTCTGACGCGTTAACTGTGAATTCTCACTTCGACAACCTTGGAGCAGGAAAGTATTAGAGATACTCAGGTCTCCTGCTTCTCGAAAAAGGATCTCGTGACTCGAGGCTTCATCCACCGGCCATTAAGTATATCATCAAGTCAACATGCCACGTTCCTCATCCCCACAAAAGAACACCAGCGATGATAACAGCTCATCCGGTACGTCTCTCCTCTCCCTCTCCCCACCTCCCATCCACCTCCCATCCACCTCCCTCATGCCTATCCTCCCCTTCTCCCTCCTCCCATCAAACCACCAGAAATTTAACTCACACTAAACCCAGGCATCCTCCACACCCTCCGCAAGAAATTCAGCGCCGGCAGTCTGAAATCAACCCACAGCGCAAGCGTGAATCCGAAGAGGTCGGGGTTGTCGTCGCTGAATGGCTCAGAAGAGAATATTCTGTTTGCGCGACCGCCGACTTATACGGGTGATGGGAGACGGGGGTTTGGTGGGAGAGGTCGGAATGGGGCGGGAGGGGGGGAGTATGGGTAAGTGAAGATTGATGAGGGAGGAGAGAGGAGGGTAAAGGGATGTGTGATGGATTATGATGGGATGGGCTAATTGTGGGTGCGATATAGGATCGAGAGAGATTTACCGGTTTCTAGAAGTCCTTCGAGGATACCGATTGCGTCTGTTAGTGAGAAACCACGGGGACGTCAGCGTCAGGGGTTTTATGCGGGGGAAGAGTACCGGTATGTTGACTTTTCTTATCATTCTTCGATGGGAGGGATTTACTAATTGTTGTATGGTAGGATGGACGATGATATTGTTCCTCCGCGAAGAAATCTGGCGACTTATATGAGTGAGATACAACGCAGTCGTGGGGAGGATACGTATGATGAGGGGATTTATGAGTATGGTCGTCCGTGGGAGTTTGGATGGAGATATGCTGATTCTTGGTGAATAGCCTGGATATCGACAGACTTGCGCCGAGACGTCCAATATCCTGGGCTGACGATCCACAACCTATTCGCGCCGAGCAAGGTGGCTCTCCATATCGGTAAGTCCATCATCTCCTAGCCCTCCAACTCACAATACTAACCACCTCTCCCAAGCAGCGCAGATTACTTCGGAACCAAAGCCCTTCCCAGTCTCCCAACACCCCCCAAACCCGTAGCCCTCCCCCCAAACCGCTCTCAATCCTCCTTGCAATCCTCCTTGCAATCCCTCCGGCCCAAAACCCTAAAGAAATCAACATCCATCTCCTCCCTCCTCTACACCACCAAACCCGCCGCGCCACCCCCGCCCTCCTTCGAGCTCGTCCCGCTGAGTGGACTTATCCAGCAGAGTTACAAGGATCTGAAGGTTATGAAGCGCTTGCATCGAGCTTCGGGGAAAGGCAGGTTAGGCGCGATTGAGGAGGGCGGGGAGAGCGGGAGTGCGAGTGATTCTGCGTATCGTGAGGAGATGGGGGTTTCGAATGCCGGTAAGCCCTCCTTAGATATTAGTCTCAATGATACTTGCTTATGCGTATGGGTTGGATAGTCCAAGAACCCTCAACCAAACGCCCCTCTCTCAAAAGAGGTCTGAGTAAAGCTCTTTCGCTTAATAACCTCCGCAATATCGGACGTAGTCAAGAAAACCTCGCCGATACCTGTACTGTCCGCGCGAAATCAAAGGGTAAATTCCCCTACAAAAGCCATTCAGAGTACTAACAAGCAGCAGAAAATATCGACTTCGATAAAATCGAGCGCAACCTGCGCGCGTTTGAGAGCTTGTATAAAGATTGGATTAAGTACTGTGAGGAGAGTGATTTTGAGGGACGGGCTGATGGTACGTATGCGAAAGGGAGGGGGAGAAAGGTGGTTAGAGGTTTATGGGCTAATAATTTTTGGGGGGCAGAGGTTCATCTTGTTGCTATGGTTAGCAAACGAGGGGATTTGGTCCGCAGTGTTAAGGAAGGAGGAGTGCAGGGGAAGATGATGCCGGAGATTGCGCCTGAGCCAGTGAGGGTGTTTGATTGTGGGTTGTAGACGCCACGCATCAGATTGGGATATTTTGACCTTTGACGAGTTGTGGGAGTCTCATTGATGAGATATAGCTTGTCTAGAAACACTGAGGTGCGAGTGGAGTTGGATTATAGTGTTGGTCTCGGGTGGACAAGCGCTGGTGTGCGAGTGGCTTTGGGAGTGTTGATGTCAAAGAGGGACTTATGTTAGGTTTCAGCGACTTTGATTATGGGATTGACTCTCCTGTTGAAGTCTAGTCAAATCATCTCACGATCGATCCTACGTCTATCGGCGCTTTTGCCGGGCGAAAGCAGAGGTATACGTGGAAGCATATTCGAATCAGTTTGGGTTCTGAGCGAGGATATCGTGATAAGTCCCGGTACCCGGGTGGTTGATAGTCCAAAATAGGTGATGAATGTACGAGTTATGACATTTTCTGTGGTGAATGGCTGTGAAATGACAGACGATCTTGGGGTGGTCGACTCGGGATGGTTCCTGCTGGATCAGCAGGTTCTCTGATGGAGAATTCGTGATGGAAATGCGTAGCTAGTGTCGGCTTTCTCTGCGTTACAAGGATGTGATTGAGATCGTTGATATTTAAGGGTATGGCAAGGTAGTCTGTAAGTTAAATGGCACAAACTAGCATTTCTATCTGCCGACAGGACGTGAAAATTCAAGGTTATGGCTTAGGTTTCTAGTGGGTTTGTGATATCTAGGTATAGATTTAATGATGTGAAGAAAGATTACGATAGTAAAGTGGTCAAGTACTTAAGTACTTACTTACTTAATTAGGTAGTTACCACTTAGTACCATTTGATCACGTGCACACGATAGGTACGACTCAACTACCTAGGTAGCTAGAGTCGGGTGCTGCTCTTCTTCACAGCATGCGTCGGGAGACACACGGGGCTGAGAACAGTAAGACTATACGAACAATTAGCAATGAGGGAGTTAGAGAGAATCAAGGTGGGTGTTATAAGGAATTACTTATGACGGAGAACAATTAGTTGAAGCTGTTGATGCGGAGGTAAGGAGCCCGGGAGCCTCTCTGTGACAGTGGGTATAAAGTCAAAACTTCGTTAGGATTACTTATCACAAGGATCACTCTGGTATTCTGTAAAGACTGCTTTGTCTCAAGAGTTGCTCGCGGTTGAAGAATCACGTTCTTGTAGTCCGGCTGGTTTAACTGGATGCGGATTCGCCGGTCGGCCGGATTGCGGAGATATCTTCGGATCTGATAAAAACGGCTCCGCTCTTTGCCTTAGCGAGTGGAAAGTGGAGCCTTGAAGAAAATTGAAGTCAGAGGTCTGCGTGGTTGGTTGGCTAGAATTAAGTAACATAAGTGAGTAATAGTAAATGCGTAGCGAAGAATGCGGTATGACAACCTTTTGCGGGTATCTTTCAGGTTGCATATGCGGAAGAGTTTTGGGAGCTACTGTATAGCAAAGGCTGTATGTTGTCTAACATGAACAAGAAGGTATGAAGGAGCATTTTCGGGATGTTGCTGACTCCCTGAGCTCTATCGATCTGGATATTCCCCATCGCAAGCATGGAATTCCAGCATTCTGGACGATGCAATTCGCAATCGTGCATGTGCTGGTAGGAAAGCATGAGAGATGGGCTGAGTTGTGGTTGTTGTCGTACGATGCGTACAGCTTAACGGCGTTCCATGACGATGTGAAAACGTGAGATCTGGGGAAGACAGATGGCCGGGACTGTGCGGCTTTTTCCAGCTCTTCCGGGCTCGATGGTTATCTGATCCGAGGAGATGTGGAACCTAGAAATTGCAGGTGGATTTTCATTGACTATTCCTAGTCCAGCACCAACGAGCTGCGATCGCGGAGATAGTTGAGAAATAGAACAGTAGAGCTGCAGCTTTGTTAGGGCAAATAGAGCTTCTCGATAGAGAGGAAGACGTTCAAATCAAGCTCAAGAATCGTGAAATATGGGCTAGTGTACTATACTATACCTCCGAGGCTCCAAGATGTGTAATTCGAATGGAAGAAATGGTGAAGAGGCTAGACCTGTGAACTAGCAGAGAGCTATCCAACTATCCAACATAGCTCCCTTTGCTCCTCCGTCTCGAGGCATAGTCTCGGCATCTCGCTGATGATCTGGCATTCTGCAGCTCGCAGAGAGAGAGAGAGAGAGTGACGAGGGTGACGAGGCAAAGAGAGACAATTGTAGGTAGAAAGTAGTACAAAATGAAATAAACTCAACCCTCTTGTGCTCCCAATCACGGCTTGCTTTCAAATCTTGCATCTTGCAGAAGAGGCTCGTGGCTATCACCTGTCACTCGTGTTGTACGGACTGTTGTTGTGCACCCGTCAAGTCTCAAGAGCGAAAGCGCAAAAGACCGCCTCGGCGGCGAACAATCAAAACGCCGTGCGAACCAACCCTGCTCGCCAAAACATCTTTGTCCAGTCCAGCCAGCATCACCACTTTTTAAAAGTCGTCGAAAGCCAGCCACGGAAACTTTTGCATTTTACCCTTTTGACCGCCCAACAGTCCACTCCCTCTTCCACGATCCGCGTGAAGAAATCGCCACGGCCGTCTCTCGACTCAATTCTCTGCCCGAGGCTTGTCAATAAGAGCTCGTTCCCGGTGTTCTCTGGAGAGTCGTCATCCTGGCGTTGCAATCGAATACGTACGGAGGAGGATCTGTGGCCGTGGCCTCCCAAATGGCCCCGCCGAATGCAGCCTCCGAAGAGTGCGAGTATGTATATGCAGATGCAGATGCCAATTGTATTACGCTGTAGAGCTAGATGGCTAACATGCGCCGGATAGCTATGAATGTCTACCGCCCAACTTCTCGCTGGCCCAGAATATGCTGGCGGGCGCTTTCGCAGGTATAGCTGTAAGCCTTGCCACACGCCGCCATCAGATTTGGACGAGATCGCAGACTGATGATTTAACAGGAGCACACGGTCATGTATCCGATTGATGCGATCAAGGTATACTTTTATTCACCCCGTCCATATCAGGACCTACAGACTAACCAGAGCGCAGACCCGCATGCAAATTCTCAATCCTACACCCTCGGCCGTATACAATGGAATGATACAAGGAGGTTACCGAATAGCTACGGGAGAGGGAATTCTCAGTTTATGGCGAGGAATGTCGAGTGTGGTTGTGGGAGCAGGTGCGTATATCGGAGATTGAGGCAAATGGAGGCGAATGCTGATAGCCTCAAAGGCCCAGCACATGCCGTATATTTCGCAACTTACGAACAAGTGAAGAAGCTGACAGGAGCTGACAACTCTGATCATCATGTAATTGCGTCTGGTAGGTTGATATTATTATTCGGCCAGCTCGGACACTGTTAACATGTTGACAGGCTTCGCTGGAGCGTGCGCAACGATTGCTGGTGATGGGTTAATGAATCCTTTTGATGGTATGTCAATCTGAACCTTGCGCCTCCACATATACTAAATGGATCAAAGTCATCAAGCAGCGGATGCAAATGCACAATTCAAGATCGCTGTACAAATCCAACACCGAATGCGCGAGGTACATCTTACGAACCGAGGGGTTCAAAGCGTTCTACCTCTCCTACCCAACGACACTTTCCATGACAGTACCATTTACCACCATCCAAGTTTCTGCATATGATACCATTGCCAAAATTCTAAATAAAAATGGAGGATATGATCCAATGACGCATTGTGTTGCTGGTGGGATTGCAGGAGGACTTGCCGCTGGACTTACAACACCTATGGACGTGGTCAAAACGATGCTACAAACGAGAGGAGCGGCCACTGATCCAGAGGCGAGAAATGTAAAGGGCTTCATGCCGGCCGCCAGATTATTGCATCGGAGAGAAGGATTCCGTGGGTTTTTCAAGGGTGTTAGACCTCGTGTTGCTACAACCATGCCGAGTTCAGCCATTTGTTGGTCAGCTTACGAGGCTTGCAAGTGAGTACTCTCCTGATCCCCATCCGATCATTGGGCGGTCACTAACATTTTCGTCTCCAGAGCGTACTTTGTGGCGGAGAATGATTTGGTCGTCTAAGCTACATGAACTGAAAGCACGCGACTCATGAAGGGCACCAGGATAGACCATATATCTCACATGACGATCACGCCCTTATCGAAAATCTCGCATACTACCTAGGTACCGTTCCATCTCTCGAAACGCATTTCCACTACAACACCATCACATACACGCATTCAAAAAATCTCCTCGGAAGTTTCCGATACACTACCTTCTGGATATTGCAAAAATTTCTCACATACGCTATAAGACCGAAGAAATGATACGAACTTTTTCACCTACCACTATCCACCAAATCCTCGATTATGTAAATAACTCATCCAATATTTTCCTCTTTCTTCTCTAGAGCGGTTTTGTTGCTGGGGCCAAGCAAGCAACGACGGGGATCGTTTGGAATCAGCGCTATATTTCGATCTCGCTTTCCGTGTCTTCGATTGGTGAACGATTTCGCAGGGCTAGTGGAATCGCTCGCTCGCTCGCCTAGGACTTGTCTGATCTCTGATATCTGCCAGAAATCGAAACAGGGGAGGAAAGATTCCTTACCGGGCGAACGAAGGACGTTTTAAAGCTGGGAAGTCGACCAATGGCGTTTTTGTGTCTGTTCTTTTTTTCCTCTTGAGCCTGGAATTCCGACTAAGATATGCATGGAGCTGGAGCGGGGGAACCGGACGAGGAAATAGAAAGCGAGGGAGCGAATTTTCTTGACGTGTGTATTGACGCAGGCGAGCAGGCAGGTATGGTTTAGACGAATCATCTCAGTGGAAGGATTCATGGAATGAATGAATGAGTATCGCTCTTGTAATTATATGAGAAGGCTCGCTTGGACTAGACTAGCAAGTAAGCAAGTAAGCTGGCTGGTGTTACTTACCTACTGCCCTCTGTTGAACTCGTCCAGGGTCAGCTGAATATATGCCGATATGAAAATCTCTTTCTCTCACTCGCTTGCATTCCCTGCATGCGTACCATAACGAGCCCAACAGCATAACTCGCAAGTCGGTTATTTCAACCACACCGAACAGCTCTCCCATTCAACTACCATTAAAGCGATAAAATCGCATCGCATCTCATCGCATCGCATCTCATCGCATCGCATCTCATCGCATCGCATTAACTCCACAGCTTTCATACATCCAAAACGAGCTTAGAAGATTCCATCCCACTATAAAAAGGCACTACAGTACTTGTAATGATGGTCCTCGCTAAAGGCCTGCATCTCTACGTAGTAGTGATGCATTCGTGGATCCTCACCTGCATGCTTTTTCGCGTCGCTTCTTCTTGCCCAGATACGAGATGTATGTAAGATGTATACATGAGAAGTCGCGACGTCTCAGGGCTCCTCGCACTACTTACTACCTGTGAAAAAGATGGCGATAAATAGGATATCCGCTTACGAGTGACGGGAAGAAATTAAGTGGTCACTGGCGTGCACGGCGGCGGTAGGACGAGGTGGTATATTCCTGTTGTATTTGTATATACCATCATGCTCCAATTGTATACTTCCAACCAACTAGCCACCCAGTGGGCATATTCAATCACGACCCCGGCTTCATGGCCGAAAATATTTATGTACCCAAGAACCTAACCTACAGCCTGCCATCCTCCTTCCATCCCACCCCCTTTTCTATACCCGACCCCCATCCCAACCCTCCCACACCACCCAATCCGCTTCCCATCTACCCACCCATCCACCACACTACCCGCCCCGTTCCCCGAACTCCCTAGCCCAATCCTCAAACTCTTTCAAGCCCTGTTTACTAACACTCGGGCGAATATTAACCAGGCTCTTCTCGAAATCCACAGGGCCAATAGGACGAATTTGATCCATAGACATAGACAGCAGTGCTTCGCCTAGAGAGCGGAGGGGGCCCATGGCGGCGTCTTTGGCGAGGGCTGTTATATCTGAACCGGAGAAACCTAGGAGAAGAGAGGAATTAGTATGGGAAAGGGCAAAGGGAAGGTAAGAAGAGGGGAGGAGGGAGACAAACCATCAGTCAAAGTAACCAACTCATCAATATCCTCCGGCCCAAGACTATGTTTCTGATGACCGAGCAGAGTTCTTAACTGCACCGCCCTCGTCTCGTTCTCAGGCAAGGGGATATACTGGCGTCGAACGAATCTCCTCCGCGCAGCCTCATCAATAGCCCACGGTAAATTCGTAGCAGCAAGCACCAGGACACGACTCGCATCGCCCTTCTCCTTTTCTTTCTCACTCTGTTCGCGGCCCGCGGCAGCACGTTGCAGATCGCTCCACTGAATCAGAAACTCCGTTTTGATACGGCGCGTAGCTTCGTGCTCGCCTGAGCCCGAGCGGGAAGAGAGGAGGGAGTCGATTTCATCGACGAAGATGATGGATGGGGCGAGGGCTTTGGCGAGGGAGAAGAGCGCGCGGACGAGTTTCTCAGACTCGCCTAGGTATTTGGAGGTTAGGGAGGAGGCGGAGATGGAGAAGAAGGTTGAGCGGGATTCGGTTGCTACTGCGCGGGCGAGCATGGTTTTGCCGGTTCCTGGTGGCCCGAAGAGGAGCATTCCTCGTGCGGGTTCGCGGAGGCCCATGAAGAGATCTGGACGGAGGAAGGGGTAGACGACTGCTTCTTTGAGGGCGTTCTTGGCGATGTCGAGACCGGCTACATCGTCCCAGTGGACTTCATCACCTTGCACTACGATCTCGTTGAAGATCTGCTTGGCTGCGCCTTCATCTACACCTTTGGGTAGATTCTTCATCAGGTGGGCGACTTTTAGTTCCCATGCTGTTTTCGCCGGATCTTTCTCGAAGTCGGAGTCTCCTGACGTTGGAGTCGTCGGGTCGGCTAGTATGGGGTTCTCCTTTTGCTTTTGCTTCTGACGACGCTTCCCTTTGGAGGCCTGATTGCCGCTGCTGTTGGTATCGTCATCGACGCTTTGGGAGGAAGTTTCTTCATCCTTTGGTTTCTTGACTTCCCTTCTCTGAGCTTTTCTCTCCTCATCTCTCTCTTGGTGTCGATCACGATGTCTTGGCGAAGGAGGTTTGTTTGCAACAGGTCTCCTGGAAAGTTTTGGTGGACTGCCAATCTCGTCGTTATCTCTAATCGGTAGTTTGCGCCGTATGGGCATCTCACTCTGTGCTTTGCGTTGTTTTTCAGTCGTTTCCGGATATTCTTTCAAGTAAGTCGGATATGAAACGGGTTCAAACTTCGCTGGCGCTGAAGCATTAGGTGGTACAAGTGGAGGGGATTTCTTGGACGGCCGAGCAGAAGAGAGCTCCGGAATAGATGGTGCTGGAACGTCCAGATCAATACGATCTGGGACTGATGCAGATTTCAGCGCGGGTCCGCCTGTCTGGCCAGGGTCCGTTGGAGGAAATGGATAGTCGTTCGAACGTCCAGCGCCGCCGGCCAAATCCGACTTTCCACTCGACGCCTCCGTTGGACTTGGAGTCTTAGGCTGGCTACCAGGCACCATAGTCCTCGTCTTACTATCGTATCTAAGATTATTATAGGAATGTGATCGACCAGTCGAAGGGTCAGAAATGCTTTCCTTCCTTGGCTCAGCCAACGAAGTAGAACTCTGATCCAAATCCGCATCCAAGCTTCTCCCCAACCTGTCTCTCTTTTGAGTAGTCTGCCATGCCAAAGTTGCGGCCTTGTTTGTGACCGGATTTTCCTTTCTCAGGCCAGAGCTCCTGGAGGGTCGGGGACTTGCTTTTTTTCCACTTCTATCCGATGATCGTAACGTATGCAACATCTGTCTTCCCTTATCCGGACTCGGACTCCTGCTCGCCTTATTTGAGGGAGGTTGAAGAGACGTACTGCTCGACGCACTTGGCACACCGTGAACCTTCGAACTGCTCCCTGCGTAACTTTGTGGTCCAACCTTCCTCCCCACAACTGCTCTCTCTGAGCTCTTCTTACTCACCATCACAGGTCTCGCCGGTAGCGGGGGTGGTTGCGCCTTTGGAAGACCCTCATAGCTGACCGCAGGAATAGTTCCACCTGCAATATAGCCTGGGATCTGACTTGGATCTGCTTTCGCTTTATCCTCACTATTCTTCCGTGTCGTTCTCCCACTCTTCGAAAGTTTCCCCGCATGATCTTCAATCGAACTCTCCGCAGACATCTTCTCCATCCGACTAGCTCTCAAAGCTTCAAGTAAATCTACACGCTCTTTGCATTGCATCTCCATGTTCCTCAAGCTATCCCTCAGCGCTTTCTCTGTCTCCGATTTCGGTATGTAATTTGCAGGGACTCGGTAGGCATTGTGGTAATAGATTTGATCGAGTGCTTCGCGCCATGATCGCAAGGCTTCTGCTTCATTTCCCTGTTGGGGTATTTGATCAGCAAGGTAACCAGGTGAGAGGGGGGAACATGTATACTTGGCCTTCGAAGTAGACAGCTGTAGAACAAATCAGATAGCATTCGTCGTACGTCTTCTGCAGCGACGATGAGGTCTTGTTTCGCATCATGGCTGGTAGAATCTGGAAGCTTATTGCGACTTGTAGCTGAGAACTCCCAAGTCACCCATTCAAAGCGCAGTCACCCTTGTCCCACCACAGCAATGCCGGAATGTATCCAAGTTGTCTCCTCTCTTCGTAGTTGAATGATTCACGTTATCGTAAAGGTAATCACAATACTTGAATCCAATCTCGTGCTCGTTCAATGTTGGGTTGGATTGCTCCTTGTCGTGTGCTTGAGTCGTTCACGAGGCTTTGAATTCGCTTGTGTACTCCCAGCCCACCTGGGTAGTCCTGATGCCCAAGAGCGGATGTGACGTAGCGGCGTGGGACGCTCTTTCTCCCCTGTGTGCGAGTAAGATCCCTGCAAGATATCTGTAACAACAAAACAAAACTATGCTGTTCAACAACAATTGTTCATTTATGTTTCCGAAGATCTGTGATAATCTAATATATCGGCAGTGACAACTCTTCCCTTATATCGGTTCGCGATTCGATACATGGCAGGGCTCATCATCTAGTGCGCAGTAAGATGGGTGACGCGGTTGAACCGCAACAGCCCCCCTCGATCGGGCATGGTGAATGCTGTGACCACCTGCACCACCTCGCAAGCCGTCTACCATCGCCGAGCCCGTGTCGGAGCCGAGTCTCCGGCATCGCATTAAGCAATTTACATTTAGGACTACACAACGAACGAAAAAATCGAGAACTATTTCGATACAGGATGAAAATTGAGTCATATTCTATTTTACTTATTTTGCTTCGTAGATACAAGACAGATTAGTAGCTTTTCCATCAGCCATGATGACATATACTGTAAGTAATCTGAATGAAACCTCACTACCACTCAAGACGGAAATTTGATAAATTTTTACAATTTGCATCCTAAACCCCTCGTCTAAGATGCAACAAGAAATGATATCATATCACTTCACCAAACCCCTACACCGAAAAGCTCCAACCCCAAAAGATGTGATTTATGTACGCTTGCTTATTCTCCCAACCAATGCCCACCAACCTAAACACCAAAAGACCCGAAATCGCCTGTTGGGTAATGTTCGCGCTCAAATATTTACACCAGGTCTATCCTGCGCCTTCTGAAACTGATAAAGCAGCCCTAACACCCCGCCCTTGTTCCCATCAAGCTCCTCCTCCACATCATCATCCTCCTCCTTCGCGGGACGTGTCGGATCGAGTTCCCACCGTGATTCAGCGAGGCCGAGATTCATCGTGCTTTCGTAGGGAAGGGAAGAGTGCTGTGGACGAACGCGTGTTTCAGGCTCGGAATCTTCTTCGGTGATGTTGTTCTCGAGATGGTGTTGGGTGCGGGATTTGGAGGTTCGCGCATGGTGGGATTGGTGGATTGGGTCTAGGAGGATGGAGTTCACGGGTGAGCCTTGGATTCCTTGGAATCGTGGGGTGCGTGAGGCTTGGGCTAGGCCTCGTCCTGGTCGTCGTTCGCTGCGTCCCATGCGGGAGCTGTGGAGATCGGGTGCTAGAGATGGGGATTGGAGACCGGGGAATGCGGGCGGTGGGTTGAAATGGTTGCGCATGCCTGGTGGGATGTGTCCCTGAATGCCGGTCTTGGGATTTAGAACATAGTTGTCTATGAATCCGTAGTAGGATGCTGTCATCTTCCCTTGCTTTGTGGAGTAATAATCTTCTCGGGGATCTGTGCCTGACTTCCCCTGTCGAACGGTTCTCCCGTCTGGTCGTTTGAAATCGAACACCGCAAAAGAGCACACATAACCCACCCCGTCAACATGGATGGTAAATTCGCGGAAGAAGTCGATAATTTGATCGCTACACTTTGGAAGGCTAGTCCAGAGTAGGAATGGAATAGCGATGATACATAGTATCTCCTGGAAGAATTGCATGATCTTTAGTTGATACAAGGACGAGAATTCCCGCTTCACCTCATCGCTGTGCAATCTGCCCTCCCAGTGCGGTGGTTTGTAATGGGTGTATTCGATGACATTCCGTAAAGCGTACTCAGGGTCGAATACACTATTCGGTTCCGGAATCGATCCGTTCATTACAGCCCAGAACCCTCCCAAGACTGTAATGCACAAGGCAACGTTCATGTTCGGGAAGATTTCGAACATGAAAAATAATTCTGGGTCCAGGAGAGTGGCGACCGTCAAGACCGCTACGATCGCCCCTGCAACGAAGGTGGAGAACCTCGCAAAGTGCTCTGTCTTGGTCTTTGGAAATTGTTCGAGATAGCGAGTGGCGAACGGATACGACATATTTAGTCGATCGTGGAACAGATGTTCTAACTCATTGAATTCTCGAAACCGCCACTCTGCTAGCGAAGTGTACGAGCGCGATCCGATGGCTGAGGGATTCTTCTTGTATTCCTGCGATGGTCAGTGATTTCGTCAAAGCTCAATATCGGGCGCTTACATTGAAATATCGGAAGAAGAAGAGAACAACGTAGTATGGTACGATGACTAGAACAGAAAGTGCGTTCAGCCATCCCATGAAAGTAAACCTCGTCTTCAAGGCGTCACTTAATTCGCGTCGCTTGTTATCCTTCAATACTAATTGTGATACTTGACCATGCTCATTGAACAGGAAGTCCATGATACAAAAGTCTAAACACCACAATAAGTGTCTTGAAAATAACGGACGGTCGCGGAGGAAGGGCAGCGGTAGTGTTAAGTCCAGTATTTCCTTGTTGAACATAGCAATTAGATAATTCTCCCTTCTCATGAGTCGATTGGCGATATCATGTGCGTCAAGTCTTTCTTTTGCGTCTCTCCCAATGTACTTTTTATTCCTTGTAGATATCCTTTCTGCTAAACTCGGATTTGAGTCTCTCATAGCCATAATCCGCACGACAACTTGTTGCCAAGTAACTGTTTGCATATCGCTTTCGGGGACATCAAGAAGGTGCGTAAAGAAGTCGCGAGTACGAAACAGCTGTGGAATTGTCGTAACCACAAGGGTATAAATTTGTATGAACAGCAAAAGAGTAAACAACCAAATTCCAAGATTTGTCAAGCCCGAGATCTTTGTAGTGCATTTCGGTATGAGAACCTCCGATAAGTTCTTACTGCTACGTATCAGACGGTAATCAACACATTGAGTTAGGAATATAAGGAAAACAGCGAGGAATATTTGTTTCCTAAATTTATGTCAGCCTTGAGCCAACACATGCCTCCCGATCGACTCACAGGATATAGAGAACTTTTTCAAATACTATGCATCCCATTCCTTTTCCTTTGTAATAGCTGTAGACTTCGTGCATGAAGTTGTCAATATCCGTGACACTATTCCACCTCCACATAGCTTTCTCTTTAGCACTCCCTCGGAGAACTCTTGCCTGTGCCCTCTCAGGTATCTGGTCTCGAGAAGCACCTCTGGCATCTTGATGCAGCGGTTGCTGAGCTTGAGCATCCGCCCAAAGATCTCTATTTCCTCCAGGCGCCACATATTGCCTCTTATGTATAGCAGTCTGCCTAGGTCGAGGTCGGGTTGAGACACCTGGACCAGCCACGTCGTTACCCTCGATCAGAAGAGATTCCGGCACATCATCTTCTCCATCATCCTCGAGTAGTCTTGGAGATTGCGGAAGCCATTTCGGGACTGCTCCACCGATACCTTGGTGTTGTGCGCCTCCCTGCGATCGGTTTCTATCTCTCTGTAAGAATGCCGTACTGGCTGTAGTCAGCCGACTACTCTCGCCATCAAAATCCTCTCCATGATCCAGTTCGTCATCTTGATAGCGAAGATTCTCCTCATCAAGTGCTAGCCCAGCCCGCTCCTCGAGATCCGATTCTGAAACTTCGTCATGGGCTCGCAGCTCTTCGTATATTGATCTGCCTGTTGTGTTGGTAGGTAGTAGTCGAGATAGAAGGTTCGAGGTCATCATGATTCTGAATCTTCAGGTCGAAAGCAAGATAAGATTGGTGCCGCTCGGGAATTATGTGATGTTATGGAGAACGAGACGGCGGCTCAACGAGGCATCCCCTGGATAAGGTTGTGCTTGAATCCTGAGACAACATTCGGTGTGCTTCGATAGTTGTGGATATAAACAAGGAAAAGACACATGCGCATGTCGAATTATGCCATGTTTTTGGAGAGTCATCAGTCACCCAGATGCTGCTGGTGCCTTGTAGATTCACGGATGGGGGTTGAGCACGAGCACGAGGCGAATGACTTGGGTCAAAGGCGCTAACAAGGCTGTGGTGGATCTTAATCACATTCCGTTCAGCCTTGTCTCGGTGCATTTGTGGCCTCAGGCCAATGAATCACACCTTGCTCCTTCAGCTTAAAGAGCACTTACACTCATTGCAGACGAAAGTGTCTATATGGGGATTATGACAACTGATTATTTTCTCAGCCGGAAGCTCTCTGGTCTGAGCGAAAGTGCCGAGTCGTCAACCTCTCCTCTTGGCAATCAAGCACTGAGAAACAATCCACTCGCAGCAAAAGTCACAAGTGTCCTCTCGGCGTCGTATGCTGATTCTGATATACGGGACGCATTAGACCTGCTTGATAGACGCAATGTAGAAAATACTGCCGAAACTCGTCGACAGCTTCGACTGGATGTACAAAAAGAGGTTATTGAAAGCAATGGGGATATTATAAAGGAGTTTGGCAAAGTTGCCGAGGTGTGTTGCTTGAGAGTCTTTTCATGCTCCTGTCATTGACTCTACTCGCATAGCAATTGAAACGCATAGGGCTCACTATTGCCAGTCTGAACCAAGGATGCGAGGAGATGAAGCGACATATTTCATCTGCTCATCAAGAGACCGCTCCAGTCCTCGAAGAAGCTTCTGAACTCTTGAAACATAAGTCCCAAGTCGAGGAGAAACAGCAACTGCTCAAAGCTTTCAATACTCATTTTGTTATGTCAGAGGATGACATTGCAATTCTCACTTCAACAGCTGAGCCTGTAGACGATAAGTTCTTCACAATACTAAGCCGAGCCAAAAAGATACAAAGCGATTGTGAGATTTTACTCGGGACCGAAAATCAGCGCCTGGGTCTCGAGGTCATGGATCAAACGACCAAAAATCTCAATGGTGCATTCCAAAAGCTTTATCGTTGGATTCAGCGTGAGTTCAAGACCCTCAACCTGGAAAATCCCCAAATCAGTTCATCCATAAGACGAGCTCTGAGGGTCTTGGCGGAACGCCCATCGCTTTTTCAAAGCTGTCTGGATTTCTTCGCTGAAGCTCGAGAAAACGTGCTTTCCGACGCGTTCTACACTGCTCTGACTGGAAGAAAGATAGACGGAGAAGCCGACACAAATGTTAAGCCTATTGAGTTAGCTGCGCATGATCCCTTACGATATGCCGGGGATATGTTGGCCTGGACTCACTCGGCAACGGTCAGCGAGCGGGAGGCTCTCGAGGTCCTATTTATATCTGATGGCAATGAAATTGCAAAAGGGATACAGGCCGGCAGGGAAAGCGAGCCCTGGAACAGGATGTCAGAGGATGATGGCAAGAACAGCGAGTTTGACGGACTTAAAGCTCTCAATGAGCTGGTGGATCGCGATGTTGCTGGAGTTGCAAGAGTCCTCCGTCAACGCTTTGGTCAAGTCATCCAGAGTCACGAAGAGACAATCATGGCCTACAAGATCGCAAATCTTTTGAACTTCTATCGGGTCACATTTTCGAAACTTCTTGGAGATGACTCGGTCCTTCTCGAATCTCTAGCTAATCTAGAGGAGTCTGCGTTGCGTCAGTTCCGGATGTTGATGCGGGACCACATCGCAAGTCTTCATACTGAAAGTCAGGTGCCCGCTGTAGATCTGAGCCCACCTGACTTCCTGCAAGAAGGATTAAAACAACTTACGGCGATCATGAAAACATATGACACATCTCTCACCTCGGACGACAGTCGAGAGGCTGATTTTGTCCCTGTGTTGACCGAAGCATTCGATCCATTCGTGAAGGCTAGCAAGAGTATTTCCACAGACTTAGAAATGCCTGCGAGTGGGATTTATGCTATTAATTGCCTTCTATCAGCTCGCGATGCTCTAGCGCCATTCGACTTCACTAGCGGAAGGGTTGAAGATATTCAAAACATGATTGAAAGACACTCAGATGACCTGATTGAATATCAGTATGCTTTCTTCCGAAGCAACTCTGCCTTGCAACCGTTGTTACAAGCCCTAGCAATGGTTTCTGACTCAAATGCCGATATAAAGTCAATTCGCACTTTGCGACCATTCCAGCCGGATGCCCTTACACAAGCAAGTCAGAACCTGGACGACTTCCTTCCCTCGGCACTGATGGATGCAATGGAAAATCTGAAAAATCTTCAGAGCTCAAAACTTGCAAGAGAGATTACCGAAGAAGCTGCAGAGAAATTTTGCGAGGATTTCGAAAAGGTGGAAGAGAATTTGATAGCTTGTGATGAAATCTGGGAACGAGAAATAGTTGAAGAAGAAGAAGTAGTTGAGCCCCTCCGCTCGTTGTTTCCCAGGACCAGCGGAGAGATCAGAGTTCTGCTATCGTAACGAGCTAAAGATGAGATAAAACAATCAAAGCCAACTTTGCTGGCTAGTAACGCAGGAACATTTTGTGTGATCTCATTACAGTCTCTCCCAACGTTTGTCCTGACGTCGTTCTTCCGGATTATTTTCGTTCCCTTCACTGTTGGCAATTTGTTGTCACGCTCGCAACTTGTTAATAGCCTGGTAATATACCTGGCGTTCACTTTGCTGTTACGCTAATAGGAATGTCCCAGATCGGGGCGTGCAGCGCGATTGGCCGAAAGTAATTGAGTCAATCTAAGATTTTGAAAGAGGTTAGCGGACTGCTCTAGCATTGCAAATACTTGCCACAGTAGCACTCCAAAACCACCACAAGTCGACACACGGCATCGACTCTGGCCAACTGGTATCACCGAGTGAATCTTCGCCTGGACACTGGCGCAGCAGTACCACCCAGCCGGGTCAAGGTCTACCTAGGTATTTAACACTTGGCACTTTCAGCTCCGGGCGAACGTCCACCCTGTCTTACAGATCACCTGAACTGAAACATATATGTATCTCCATTCCATGCAATTCAACATTTCCCAGACCACCACAGAATTACAATGAAGCCCTGAAGATGTCATCACTTCCCAAAGACTACAGATCCTCAATCAGCGGGCCCTCGAAGACTTATATTTTCTACGATCACAAGATCTATGATATAAAAATATGCTCTCTCGATTCTGAGATTCCAATATTCTTCTCAGAACACCACTCCTGGACCCCAAAAGTCCCAAGCCTCACTCTACATTCTGAGGACAAAGATGGGCCAGTGCTCGGAGTAGGACATTTCTCGTGGTTTGGAGCTGATACTTTCGGAATAGGCGATCCCTCCACGGATCCTAATAGCATGGCATGGGAGAAACTCATTCGTACGAAGAGATGGACACATGGGGAGTACAAGTTTGATTTTACAGAAGGAGAACGAGGACGTAGCGGAGAAGGAGAGAGGAAAACGTGGATTTGGAGGAGAACTAAGACGAACGTGTTAAGTGATCAAGGTGATCTGGAGCTTGTTTTGGAGGGGAAGGAGGATGAGGTTGTTGCTGAGTATGTTGGTTATGGGGTGTTGGAAGGCAGGAAAAGAGGAATCTTAGTACTTCAAGAGGATCTGGGGAAAGGCATGGAAATTGTGGTTTTGTTAACGGGATTATGTCTGATTGAGTTATCAAGGAGGAGGGCTAGGGCTAGGAGATATAACTCGTGAAGCCGGGTGGGGGATGCTGGTTAGATAGGAGTTTTCGAGGATGCGTAGATCGTTAGTGTTTCGCTATTGTGGTGTCATGATGGCATAAGAGATCATTCTTTTCATCGCTGTACACTACTGCTAAGTGTTACGGCGTTTTCGTCAATTGAATCTTGAGAACTGTAAAATTGAATTAAGACACATCTTGTGAAGAAAATAGGGTACTTAGGTACGATCTCTAAGGATCCAAGGAAGGATGAAAACTGTCTAATACCAAGACTAGTAAAAGATGTTCGGGGAGAAAATTCACAAATCTTATATAGGAAATGATTGACAGTTGTTCTTCGAGTAACTTTCTACAAGCTCTCGAGATTTTCCCGCACGTCTCTCAGTTCGGCGACATATTAATCCTTGACCTGCTCTTTTCAAAATGACCTAGCAAGATAGCATTCTCCAACGCAAATACTAAAGAATAACAGTAACACATTTGAACTTTCCTATGAGCTACGAGATGTCGGAATAAGGATTTTGCGGATGTGAGCAAATCAAGGATTAGAAATACAAGAGAGACGGGAATGAAGAACCCCATAACCATAATTAACAAGAGATTGGTACTTTTTGTGCAGTTGGGTAGTCTGTCTCGTTAGATTTCTATTATACATACATACGCCTGCAATGTATCATAGTTTACATATGTTACACATGATCGTCTCATGTCTGGAGACGGGTTTTTACACTCCTATCCCCTTCCGCTTGCTTTGCTTTGAACTCGGCATCCTGCTCCTTCCATGTCGTCTCTGCGATTTTGAAATTCTGTGGGTCCTTCCTTTGCCACTCTCGTCTCTCCGCTTGGTTCATCATACGATAGACCTCAGAGATGGGGAGATCCTTGCCGGTTCGCTCTTTATATGCAGCTGCCCTTCTATTTCTGGTATGTTGTCGCCGTTCTTTAACTGCCGCAAGTTCTTCGGGTGTTGGTGGAATGGGAGCAAGTTTTGCTTCCTTCTTCTCCTGGGGTGCTCGATACTCTGGTATGGGTAGTCCCTTTTCCTTCGCCCATTCCACCCTCTCCTCGTAATTCATGTATCTGAACCTCAGATTGTCTGGCATTTCCTTCCCTGTCGCGGCCTCGTAGTCGTTGACCCATTTGTTTCTCTTGACCCTCCGCCTTTCCTTAATAGTTGCAAGCTCCTCGGGTGTATATGTAGCTTTCTTTGGGAGATAGCCACCCTCCCGTGCCGCCTTTCGGGCGGTCTTTGCGGCCTTCTTCGAGACGCGCTGCGCCATTCGCTGTTCTTCTGTCGGTACGGGCGGTCGCGCTTCGATAGGCTCACCAAATGGTGCTATAATGCTTCGAACTACGTGATGTACATTTTTAGATACACGCCAGCCGGAGGATATGCTAATAATATCGCCGGTCCTAAGAGAGGAAGCCGGGTCATGAACCATGAGGTGCTGGGTGTGATTGAAATCCTATTGAGAAGTGCTTAGCAGTTGACTTGGATTGAGCAATGCACGAAAGGAGGGTCTAAATTCGTTATGCCATCGAACACCATATCTCTAACAATAGGTAACCGCCAGAATGGGGGGTCAATGGAAGTAAATACCTTGCGAATGTGATTATTCCATTTCTGCACTCCAATCCGCACCTTTACAGTCTTGTTCATGAGACCGGAAGACACCACCACAGCATTCATCTGCCTTTGGGCAGATGCTGCGAGTTTCTGCACCTGGCCTGACATATTGCCAAATTGATGCCACGAGGTGTTGTCGTGATTCGCGTGGTGTGAAATAGTCTTCCAGTTTATTCGATGCCGAGTGACTTTGCTGCAAGATCGCAAGATTATTATTCCGGAAGAGCCGCGCGGGCCGATTACCGCACCAATTTCGGAGCAAAATCGGATTGCTCGAAACCATATTTGGAGCTACTGTAATTCCTTCTTCGTTCTCACACAAGCTTTGATCCATAATTGAGATTGTCAGTCTAATTCATTATCTATTCATGTTAACAAATTCCGTTGCTCAAGCTTCCTAATGTATCTAAAATAATACCTTGACGTCACATGCCCAGCAGGACTGAAGCGGGAGATCATCAAGCAAAAGTACCTGTTGTTTACTCTAGATTTTCGAGCTACAGCTCTTCGTTATGCTCAGGTATCAACCTATCTTCCTTGATCGTTTGAGATCTCGAGTTAAGAGGTCTGAACATAGCTCTTCTAATGCAGTTTACGCTTTATCACTCAATCACTGTGAGTAAACCCTTCGTGGCAACGCTCCTTGCGAGATACTCGGCGTATGTGTAGTCAAATATTTCCATTCTTCTTGATCGATTGCGAGTACGAAGCAGAAGATACCCTATTCAGCAACCTTGGCTAACCCAAACCAGCTCACTAAGCACCTCTGCAGTTGGACGACATGCTTCAACAAATCTTTCTGGAAATTTGCCTCCATACAGATGTTTCCAATCCATGGCTTCATCGTAGCCTTCAGATCTTTATAAGCGTCCTCGCTCCGATCGAAGCATCGAATCCCTCGTTCTTCTCAAGCGACCGTCTCAGTTCCTCACCTCGATACACTTCATCTCATCTGCCGCTTGCGACGCAAACAATCGCGTGTTCTGACTCAAGTCTGTTCTCTTACTCAAGACCTCGAACCTGTTTCTCCAGAACGCCCATCTTTCTTCTGAAAATCCCTTTGGACCCTGATACAATACCCCCCTGCTTCCGGGAAATCGCTTAGTACTGTCTGAATCATCTTTATCAAGCCCATATTCCTCGTCGTTTTCCCAAATATACTTCCCTGCTGACAACATCCAGCACGCAGCGGCAGGCACGACGTTGTCTAGTGCGCGTGGTGATAAATCCTCTTCTAGTGCCTCCAAGCAAGACCACAAGCCTAGCAAATCGAGGCACTCAAGATCCGTTTGGGAGTGTAACTTTGCGGCAAAGGCATTCAGATTCGCCCAAGCTTGCCCAGACATCGGTTTTCCATCATCGTTCCTCCATGGTCCGGGTGAGAATCTCGTTTGCTTCAATTTCTTGTCTCCTCTTCGGCTTGCCATAGGTGGTATAAGTGGAGCATCGCATTCAATATCGGCCCAAACCCTCCTCCATCCTGGTAGATCTACCCACCACTCATGCCCGTTCTTTTCTTGATCCTCCTTGATAGCCTTTCCTGGTGGAGCTGGAATCTTCTGAATTGCGCGAACAAGCTCTATAAGTTTCCAATGCTCATCGGTACTAGGGTGATAAGATGACGCAGTACAGAAGATAGTTCCCCACAAGCAATCCACCTGTTCGATATCAGAGGCTGTCTCTGTGAAACCCAGGAATAGCGAGGTCAGGGCAATGGCAGTCTGGGTTGTTCTTCGGTCGGCCCTGGAGAGGAAATTCGCAATCAAATCATAAGTGCTGACTGTCAAAGGTGTCTTGCTAACCCAGGAAGGCCTGGAGTTCGTTGCCATCTTTCATGGGGATCCGAAGAGTCGTTTCTAGATATTCTTGATGCCCGCAGGATGCGCACCCATGCATCGATCTCTAGAACTCACAGTCTCGGAAGGTGTGGGGAAAGTTGGGATACAGGAATTGGTACGTCTCTGAAAGGCGCCTACTTACTTAGCCTTTCACCGAAAATTTACGGGAAATAAAAAGGGCCCGACTTGGGAGGTAGCGACCTTCATATCTAAATGGAGAATATCCCGACCGGGTGCGGATCACTCCCATGTGCTTCAAGTATTCCTAAGCAAGACCACCATATTTCCGCTAATCCACCATATACTTCTTTCAGCGCACTCATATTTGAAGCGAGCAGGTGTGCTCACGCCTCCAACATGCATGGGTGCTTGCTTCTACTTCGTAAGCCGAGCTTCGATAATATTCCACGGGTGGGAAGTTTGCAAAGCAAGACTGTGGTTCGACGTTAGCTTGCAGTCCGAGTTGCGGACAATTAGATTCGGGACACCGGCCGAGAGAGTGTCGGGCGTCGGATTTAATTGCTTCGCGTGATTCGGCGACTTTTGAATTGCTGAGAACGAGTGCTTTCCACTATCTACTCGCAGCACAGAAAATGTTCTGATGCTCTCACTTGTCCAATGGCTTGGGTATCACAAAGTATGGCCTAAATCTTAGGGTACTGCATTGAGTTTCGCCCCGTTGACACTCCTATCCCCGTCTCACTGCTTGAGATGCGGGTCCGCTATCGCTTCGGCTATAAGCTCACAAGTTACGACTTGCCGTCAACATCGAGCAATCTAACTTGGATGCTACTTAATGTGGAAGAGTCGATTCTTTAATCGGCCGAGTTCAGTAACTTCACCTCGTTTATCCTCCGTCTAGCTCATCTATCAGCCATAGAACCTTTGATGCAGATGTTCTGACGATTTCTGCTGATTTACTTGTTCACTCTTGTAGCATATGCGAAGGATGCAAGTGGCGTTAAACGAGCACGTTTCTGGAGCCTCGCCAGACTATTTACCAATACCTCGGCAGCAGAAATTTCTCATTCCGGAAGTTTCATTACTACTAGTGAACGATTAGCTCATGTTGGAGGGACTTCCTCTCATACCCTTGGTCACGCGACATTGGGATTGGTATTAGCATACAACCAATACGGCAAGTTTAACAGAGATGCACGGTAAGTATCGTGGAAAGGCCATTTACTTCATCAGAATTGCAGAAGTACTCGTCAGCGGCGTCCTCGGAATAGTCATCCAGAAGGGACACAAACAGTCGACGATTAAGCGCCGTAGAACAATAAAGTGGAATATGGTTAATGCTTAATTCGATTCGAAAATGATCTTTCTTACCTTCGTTTCTGGCAGAGTCACAATATACCTACGTCAATTACTAGAATAATTGCTTGCCAGTAGTGTAAACACCACCATTCAGCGGTCCGTGACTTTGCCTCATATATTTTCGACATTACTATGTGCTTCCAACACCTTGCCATTATAGAAAGCACTGGGAATTAGACTCGGAGCATGCAACCGCATCGGTCGTTTCCAATACTATCCCCATTTCTCCCCGTCATGCCATAATGGCTCCTTGACTGGTCTAATGTTTTCCGGCGATTTGTGTAGTCCTACTGTATCAAGATCAATTAGTTTTCCCACGCGTGCGATGAAGGAGAGTATGTAGCACAGCATGATTATTCTCACACTGGATGAATCATGCTCCGTGTTACTCATGAGTACTATGTATTACTCGTAAGGTTCTTTTATTAGTGAACACTATACGGTACTCACGAACGCCATATTATTTTCATGAACACTAGGAATCATGAATTACACGGAACATATCCAGGTCTCTTTGAATACAGACATGTTCCATTTATAATAGTTTTGATGTTTCAGCGAAGAATAAATCATTAACCTACGTCGCGTCATTAAGGTAGCAGCAGAGCTCAGTCACAAAACATTGCCAACATATTGCAGGAAAGTATTGTTTATGCAAATACCAGTACCTCCCCTTCCCATTAGCTGGTTTTGGTCTCATCGTGCAGAGGGTGTAGTAGCATAGCCGAATATGAGACAACACTGCGGTTCGTTGCACAGTCCATCTCCTCTCCGCGATATGAAATCCTGGCTCAGCGGGTACCTCTGCACGTCAACTCGCTGTTACTCTGTAGCGTCTGTGTGGACTCGCATGTCGCGCCAGATGGCGTGAAAGAACTGCCATACCAGACCGAGTACTGGTAGATCTACCAGCGCCACAATCACGAATAAACCAGCTGTCGAATTTCGTCGATCTACTTCTCTAGTGTGTATATTACTTAACTACTTTTCACATTCACCGTCAAGGCTGCATGACCATCTCAAAGTCTTCGACACTTTTAGTTGTCGGAATGGCTTCTACAAGTCTGTATCATGTATTACGGTATAGGATAGGACCTACTTACACCCAAAACATAAGCCAATAATATGGGTATGGGTATTAGTTATCTAATGCTGTATAAAGTAATACTTATATATGAGACCCTTGACATCGTAACCTAATCTCACAACTAATGATTACCTAGCGCAAGTATCACTTACTGTAAATAAGGCACCCTGATGTGTATCCGAACATTATTACTATTTACTGATAGCAAGATTAAGTGTACTATTGTCCTAGGCAGCCTACATTGGCCCAAATGCACGTCATCTCCTCCGTCGCTTGTTTCCCAAGGATGAGTGCTAGAGAAATAATCATTAGCAGATTGACAAGTGCTCGCAGTACCTAAGTATCGCTGAGGTATAAACTAGAATAATACGGGAAGAAGAGCTTGGCAGCCTTTACTACCTTTGGGAGGAGTGTTGGGTCACTTGGATGTGGTGGACGGGCAATTGGTACGGTCGCACTGGACGACCGCGCTATTACTTTGAGCGGCGTCGCACAACATATATATATGGCACTCCTTGAATTCCGCTATTTTCTAACACACCGTTGCTTTTCTCTATACAAGGCCTAATCTTGGGCGTATATGCGTCGCCACATCCGATAGTACAAAAGATGAGCGGAAAAATGCGGCTATAATTAAAGTTACGAGCTCGAGTTGGTCCTTGAGGAAAGCTTCTAGGTGGCCTTTTGCATCATGTGTGTGTGGTACGACGTTGGCCTTTTATGTTGAGATTTACTTGAAAGTAGCATTGGTCGAAATTTTAGCTGTAAATCTAGCTTACAATTGATTCTGCTATTAGATTAGTTAATACAGTATGTTCGTCCTACAGAAAACAATTTCAGTGACGCCGTAAGACGATATGGAATCCATCTTTAAATAGGGAAAACGATAGATTCAAGAATTTGATCAAATCATACACCAGTATTTAGTCACGTGTGTATAGAAGAGTCGTATACTAGCCGAGAAACCTGCCTAGGTATTCTTGGTTGGCTGTCTACTTCTTATAATATGTGCGCGCACTTGCGCGACCTACAAATACTTGGGGACGATTTACACAAATCACTTTCGAGGGACGGGGTAACAAGTAACCAGATTAGGATCAAATTCATGAGTAGCGCCGCCGAGCTCCTAACCTAAACCGGCCCATTCCAAGACTAAGGACTTGCACGTGATCACACGGCCAGGGCCTACCTCAAGTACTACTTTAAGTACCCTACTTAAATCTTCTTTCCCTAGATAATTCCGTCTTCTAAAGTTCACACGTTACACATCACGCACGGCGAAATTCTGGAAGTCGTAAACTACTTTTAACTACCCATTTACGACGTAGTCACATCGCCCTTTGAGCTTGTTGAAATAATGCTTACTAAGCCTGTATGACCGTGCGTAGTGCAGAGACTTATACTTAAATCTATACTATAGTTGCTTCTCTCTTTATTATTAATAAGATATCTATATACATATATACTTAATTCTTAACAGATTAGAAGTCTTGTCGCCGTCTACTAACTTGCTACTATTTAGAACTTTACTCTACTATATAAACCTAATTAACCCCTCGATTAACATAATAGCTAATATTCTTAAAGTTACCGAATTTATTACTCTTAAGGAAGGAAAAGTTCTACTACTTACTAGCGATAACTATAGCTAATAGGTATAAGGAA